>LNAC01000130.1:3517525-3537594 GCA_002007465.1 Ailurus styani | reverse complement strand
CCCCCCCCCTTGTAAAAAAAAAAAAAAAAAATTTAAAAAAAAAAAAAAAAAAAAAAAAAAAGAAATGCAATTACACCATTTTCTGTTTGTGATTCCAGAAACAAAATTTGAACAGCACTAGAAGGTGACATGCTGAAACCTTTATATGGGCTTCTGTTCCACTCTTTCACGTAGAATCATATCTCCCTTCCCATCCTGTCTGTCATAAACCTTCCAAAAATTTCACTCGTGGTTTGAGTTCATGTACATTATGCGAGGTATTTTACTTACTCGCAGCTCTAGCTCTTCAACTCGTATACATAACCCTATCAGTTCTCAGGAAAAAACACAGGAAACTCTGGTTAAGGAAAAGCCTGTATGATGAAAAGGTAGCCTTTTACAATCAACAAAAATACTTACCTCTCACATATGCACATAAAATAATTGGGCATAGGAAAACTGGAAAGGTAAATTGTAAAGAATCTCCTCTTTTCCATTGGTTTAACTTCAAGTAAATCTCCTTCACAAGGTACTGTTCAAATTACGTGTTAGCAATTTTACATGTTCCGGATCAAAAGAATTTCTTTAGATTTCCCCAAGCTAGAAACCAATTCTCTCTAAAAAAATGACCTTTTTTTCCTCCTGGAAAGGTAGGAAAGATAAAGAGATGTTCTAATCTCAACCCATATATCTGGACATGAATTTAAAGAAAATCAGTAGTAACAGCCTATCTCAAAACACTGAGTATTTCCATTGTTATTAGATGTTAAAATAATATTATAGCTGTGTTAACTATTATAGCTATGTTAAAAAGTAAAATCCTATTAGTGATAGGTACTGAAATATTTAGTGATTAAATAATATGATGCATGGGATTAGCTTAAAAATAATCACTGAGTTGTGAGAAATTGGATGGGCACATGGATGAGACAGGGTTAGCCATTTCTTTCTTTTTTTTTTTTTAGATTTATTTATTTATTTTAGAGAGAAAGAGAGAGAGAGAGCATGCACAAGTCAGGGGAGAGGCAGAGGGAGAGAATTTTCTAGCAGACTCTTCTCCAAGTGGGGAGTCCAACTTTGTACTCCATTCCACCATGAGATCATGATCTGAGCTGAAACCAAGAGTTAGGTGCTTAACTCACTGATGGGTTGGCCATTTCTTACTCATTGTTAAAGCTTGTTGACATGGTTCGTAAGTGCATGGGTGTTCATTGTGCTCTTCTTTCAATTTTGGCATATTAATTTTAATATTTACATAATCAAAAAATAAAGGAAGATTCACTCAGAGTCCAGATGTAGAATTATCGAAACAGTCTAAAAATTTAATTTCTCTTACTCTCTCTCGGATGCCACCATATGACAAATGAAGTAGCAGTCCATCCATCAAGCCACCTATGTCACTGTTCTGGCAAACTGGGTGTTTCCTTGATGGTAATGATAGTAACAAGAGTACCCAGGAAAGTACCAAGAAACAATGTTGTCTTACTTCTGATTAAACAACTGTGAGTCTTAAGCGGGAATATCAAAACCTAAAACAACCTTACTTATGCTATTAACTTACATTTTATTGATAGCTGACCACAATGCCAGCTGAGTAGAGTCATTAAGCATTCCCACATAGCAGAACCCAATCACCCGTCACTTCTTCATTTGTCTTACTTGTGTCACTCATGGCCCTAAACCCTATTCCATATAGCTGTTCTCAAATTGTGGACAGGCAGCAGTAGTAGCATCTGCAAATTTGATAGAAGTACAAATTCTCAGGCCCTACCTCAGACCAGCTGAATGAGAAACTTCTGGGGGTAAGGCCCAGTGTATTCTATTTCTCTTGTGGTGTAACAAATAACCAAAAATGCGGGTACCTGGGTGGGTCAGTTGGTTCAGCAGCTGCCTTCAGCTCTGGTTATGATCCCAGGGTCCTGAAATCAAGCTCTCCATTGGTTTCCCTGCTCAGCGGGGAGCCTGCTTCTCCATTTCCCTCTGCTACTCCCCCTGCTTTTGTGTGTGCTCTTTCTTTCTGTCAAATGTCAAATGAATAAATAAAATCTTAAAAGCAAAAACAAACAAAAAAATCACTAAAAATGTAGCAATTTAAAACAATACCATTTATTCACTCACAGATCAGTAGGTCACAATTTATCATGGCAGGCTGGCTTTTCTGCTCCATGGTATCAAAGCTGAAATCAAGGTGCTGGCTGGGCTAAGTTTTTGTCTAGAAGCTAGCAAACAGTTTGAAAGCTCCTTCTGGATTTTGGGTGAATTTAGTTCCTTGTAGCATTAGGAATGCAGTACCATGTCATTTCAGGTTGCGAGCCAAGGCCTGCTCTCAGCTCCAACAGGCTGTCCTAATGGGCTATCCAATATCCAATAGGCTATCCACCTATCCTGTGATCCTTTCCACCTTTAAACCTGGGCAGTGCACCATTATCTTCACAGTGCTTCTGATTTCTCACTTGCTCTGTCTCTTACCTCTACACCCAGATTTAAAATTAGGTCAAGAACACATAGATGATCTTGCTCTCATAAGGTCAACTGACTTGGGACCTCAATTACCTCTGCAATAATCCCTTCACAACAACAACTAAATTAGCACTTGAGTTGAATAAATTCAAGAATGTGTATGTGGAACTGGAGCCAGGAATCTTGGGAACTATCATAGAATTCTGTCTTCTGCACCCACCAATCTGTGCTTTAACCAGCTCTCTTGATTCTGAGGTATGTTAAATGTTAAGAACCAAAGCTCTTGCACTTAGTTTTCTGTCTCTCTTTCTTTCTCTCTCCCTATTTATTTATATTTATTGTATTTTTTATTCTTACAAAATGATGAAGGACTGGATCTCTGTGGCTCACAGGTGTATCCACATGTGCTGTCTACCTTGGAGCTATCTCACCTAATTGACCACAGAATGCTCCTAAGTTAGCAGGTGCATGCAGGTAACATGAGATAGACTGAATACTAAAGCTAGTATAATCCTTGAAAAGCAAATTTCATTTCTAAGCCTCTTAATTTTAGAAACTTACACAAAATATAACTAATATTGTCTTTAAAATAAATGAATAAATTAACAAACGAAGCATGAATATAACCATAATGCTCAATTGCTAAAAAAAAAAATTACAATCCATTAAACATCAACCTCTTATGAGTATTCTAAAATACTGTTGAGATTATGATGGTTCCTTTGTCTGAGACTCAAACTGATAAAAGTAGTACTCGGAACTTTAGGTGAAAGGGAAATTTATTATATGAAATATCAGCAATTAAATGTGTTTACTTAGACATGACCACATCAATTTTGCTTACTTTTCATTGACAAAAGAAAGTTTCATAGCCATATATAACTTCTAGTGGCAAGGAAGATGTCATTCCATGTGTCCAGAAGATTCACTGCCATAGTGTGTGTGTCTCTGTGTGTGTGTGTGTGTGTGTGTGTGTGGTGTGTGCATGTTTTTATGCAGGGGAGATAGAAGTGAGTGTATATATATCTGTGAGAGAGGAAATATCTCTTTACTATGTCAGAAAACCTAAAATTTTCTTGACATTCCCATTATTTTCTAGAATATTAAGACAAAAATAAGGGAAAGAAAGTTTGTGATTCTAGAGAGTAAGAGAGGAATATGTTTCAACTTCCCCATGACACATAATCAATCCTAAACTCAGAAGTTTGGACAGTTCAGCTATGGCTAAAAAATATTGTAGGGACAAGCCTAGAAAATGTTATTTCATATTTATTAAATATCACCTAATTATAGCCCCTCTTAAAATTAGTATATGTCCATTAGTTATTTTTTAATCAAAACACTTACATTTTTTGGTGTAGATGAGATGTGGAAGGCTATTCATGTTTACTACTTGGAAAATTAATGTACAGATATGGAATCTATTAAAAATACCCTCCCTTCCTTGAACTAAGTCATGATTACAATGGTTGAGATATCACAAACTCTGATTCTCAGGTGGTTTTATTAAAACATCTATGCAATTTTTCATTTTTCACAACTCTAGTTTGCAGTCTATTACAAGACTTAAAATGGAGACACTAAAAGAGGAATAGGAGTTCAAGATCAACAGCAATGCTCAGGATACATGGGAGCTGCCATAATTCTATAATCTTTTCACTAACAAAAATGAGAATCTTGGTTGGAGCCTACTGAAAGTAAAGATTTGAGTGGTAAAAGTGGGAGATGGAGTCTGGATACTTCTAATGAATAGGCATGAAGCCTGAAAAATCAGTTCAATTTGACGATGCAAATATAGAGGTGATATTTGGTTTGATTTAGAAAAGAGCTTAATGCCCAAGTCATCATTTAGTGAGGAAAAAAAAAAAATTCCCCATCTCTATTGAATTCTAGGAAAGTCTTTGAGTTTCTAATTGTTATACTGATATTTATACTATCTGTAGGTATTACACCATGTTGCTTTTTTCATTTTCCCTAATTTAAATTCAATTAATTAACATATATTATTGGTTTCTGAGGTAGAGATCAGTGATTCATCAGTCTTATATAATATCAGTGCTCATTACATCATGTACCCTCCTTAATGTCTATCACCCAGTTACTCCATCCCCCCACGTCCCTCCCTTCCAGCAAAACTCAAGTTTCCTATGATTAATAATCTCTTATGGTTTTTCTCCCTCTCTGATTTCATCTTACTTTATTTTTTCCTCTCTTTCTTTATGATCCTCTGTTTTGTTTCTTAAAATCCACATATAAGTGAGATCATATGATAATTGTCTTTCTCTGATTGACTTATTTCACTTAGCATAAAAACTAGTTCCATCCACATTGTTGTAAATGACAAGCTTTCCTTTTTTGATGGTTGTGTAATATTTGTGTGTGTGTATGTGTGTGTGTGTGTGTCCCCACATCTTCTTTATCCATTTACCCATTGATGGACATTTTTGCTCTTTTCATAGTTTGGCTATTGTGAACATTGCTGCTATAAACATGGGGGTGCATGTGACACTTCAGATCACTACATTTGGGGGACCCTAGGTGGCTCACTTAGTTGAGCCTTCAGCTCAGGTCATGATCCTAAGGTCCTGGGAATAAGCCCCACATCGGGTTCCCTGTTCAGCTGAGAGTCTGGTACTCCTTCTCCCTCTGCCTGCCACTCTGCCCACTTGTGCTCTCTCTCTCTCTCTGTCAAAAAAATAAACAAAATCTTAAAAAAAAAAATCACTACATTTTTATCTTTGCAGTAAATACCCAGTAATGTGATTGCTGGGTCATAGGGTAGCTCTATTTTCAACTTTTTTGAGGAACCTCCATACTGTTTTCCAGAGTATCTTCACCAGCTTGCATTCCCACCAACAGTGTAGGAGGGTTCCCTTTTCTCTGCATTCTCACCAACATCTGTCATTTCCTGACTTGTTAATTTTAGCCATTCTGACTGATGAGGGGTATGTGGTTTTGATTTGTATCTCCCTGATGCCGAGTCATGTTGAGCACTTTTGCATGTGTCTGTTGGCCATTTGAAGGTCTTCTTTGCAGAAATTTCTGTTCATATCTTCTGCCCATTTCTTGATTGGATTATTTGTTTTTTGGGTGTTGAGTTTGATAAATTCTTTATAGATTTTGGATACTAGCCCTTTATCTGATATGTCATTTGCAAATATCTTCTCTCATTCTGTTGGTTGTCTTTTGGTTTTGTCAACTATTTCCTTTGCTGTACAAAAGCTTTTTATCTCAATGAAGTCCCAATAGTTCATTTTTGCCTTTGTTTCCCTTGCCTTTGGAGACATGTTCAGCAAGAAGTTGCTGCAGCCAAGCTCACAGAGGTTGTTTCCTGTATTCTCCTAGGATTTCGATGGATTCCTGTCTCATGTTTAGGTCTTTCTTCCATTTTGAGTCTATTTTTATGAATGGTGTAAAAAAAAAAATGGTCCATGGTCTTTCTGCATGTATATGTCCAATTTTCCCAACACCATTTGTTGAAAAGACTATCTTTTTTCCATTGGATACTTTCCCTGCTTTGTTGAAGATTACTGACCATGTTATTTTTAATGCCATGGAAGCTCAAGCACTTTGTAGAATGGCAAATACATGGACCTTGCTATCACTACAGATTTTCTTCATAACATTGACTCTAAATCTGATATGGAAAGAACAAATGAATCCCTAAGTTTCTTAAATTGTGTGGGGGAGCATTTGACATCATAAACAGATTTGGGCATATAAAAGTGTTTATATGCATACATTTTTGTTTCTTTCTCTTGATCTAGCTATCTATGCAAATTTTCCCAAGTGGTAGTATCCTGTTGTTGTTCTTTGGTTGTTAATGCATTGGTTGGTTTGCTCAGGGGCAGGTTGGGCTGTTGTGCATTTCAAAATTTTTGGTGTGTTGACTGAATTGCACATTTAATCTGAAGCTTACAAGAAAACTTGCAATATTTTTTGTCTGCTAGATAAATGTCACCAAGGATCATATGAATTCTAGTTTACCTTTAAAAAAAAAAAGTATAGTTGGATTTTGGATTATGAACATTATGGTATGAAGAGAGATCTAATTCTGAGCCAGCTTCAACAATGTGGAACTATCGTCAGGACTCATTGCTCTTTGATAGGATTTATGGAACAAAAAATGGAGAAGTTCAAAATGATCTAGCTGGAAGAAGAAAGAAGGGAGTTTGAAAAAAAATGTGAAGGAAATAAAGACAGTAAATTACACTTTCCCAAGAACAGCCTCTACAGAGAGAGCTTATATGTAAATGACTGCCAGCAGCCTTCCCAGGGGTCTCTGGGGAATATACCAAGTGCAAAAAAACCAGAGAAGGGAACTGGAAACGAGTTTAGCATACTATCCACTCCTTTTTCCAAAGTAAATAAAAAGGAGGCCAGGTAAGATGTGGAAGTAATTCATACAGGATTTTAGAGATTTGGAACTTGTAAGTGGACTGGGATTTATTAAATCCACTTTACCTTGACCAGATTCAGGATTTTGTCTGAAGTTTCCAGGCTGCAACATTTTCTTTCCCAATCTGTGTATAATAATAGAAGAATTATATCAGCCCCGGGTGACTCATTAAAAGGAATTTAATGTGAGCGATAAAAGGTTCAGGCTATTTCATTCCTGAAGTCATTCAGTTTCTTTTCTCTGCCCCTACAAAAAACAACAAATTCACAACTGGTTCAAAATTGTTGGAATTATGCACTACATACTAAAACCTTCTTAAAATTTTCTCAGTAGGTTCCAGAGTTTTCACAATTTCTTTTAAAAGAAGAAAATGGACCCCCAAAATGATGATCAAACTTGAACTATGTTCTTAGGGAGTTATCTCTTAAAACATGATTTTCAAATGTTTTAAAGGTGACCATGTATGGTTTATTAAACTATGTCTCGGGCGCCTGGGTGGCTCAGTGGGTTGAGGCCTCTGCTTTCGGCTCAGGTCATGATCTCAGGGTCCTGGGATCGAGGCCCACATCGGGCTCTCTGCTCAGCGGGGAGCCTGCTTCCCCCTCTCTCTCTGCCTGCCTCTCTGCCTCCTTGTGATCTCTCTCCCGCTGTGAAATAAATAAATAAAAAATCTTTAAAAAAAATAAAAAAATAAAAAAAANCTCTCTGCCTCCTTGTGATCTCTCTCCCGCTGTGAAATAAATAAATAAATAATCTTTTAAAATAAATAAATAAATAAATAAATAAACTATGTCTCACTGCCCACAAACTCTCTTGATTATTTTTAATTAATGTTATGGTAAATTTAATTCTTCCAGTTATTAACAAAACATTTTTAATCAGAAGATGCTGAGAGTAAAGTTTCCTTAAAATTAGAGTATTCTATAAATTAATATTTTAAAATCCCATATTTTATATTATTAGAATATTAATAAAACACATTTGTATTATTTTGTGGTTCAGATGAGTTTTTCTTCTGACAGAGGATGTCTTCCTCCTCTATTGGATAGATTTGTAGCATTTTAGAGATATAACTTATTTAACCTTGAAGATGAAAATATACTTGTGAGAAGGACTAATAATCATACCAATAAATTATTGGTTTTCCATTTTAGGTTTACTTGTTTTAATGTTGATGTTTCTTTTAGCAGAGGTGCATCAAATTTCTTTAATATTTTTAGATACAGACAATATATAAATCACATATTTTTAGTGAGCTGAATTATAAATATAGAGTATCTTCTCTTCTCTTGAGTCCATTACTATCCTTACGCTATATAATCACAAACAACCTGTCAGAGGAAAGACTACAACGGCGCAAAACAAACATCTTATATTTCATCCATTTCCCCTTCCTAACAGATGAAAATTACTTGCTTTGAACTATTGGCCTTAAGTTTCCTCTAATAATCTTGGAACACGGGATGTCAGTAGAGGGTGGGGAGGTGAACAGTGAGGTGGAGAGAAAAATAACATGACATGCTCAAGCAATTTATTTGCTGAGAATAGGGGCAGAAAACCAAGTAAAATGATTATGTATTGCTTTGATTTATTTCACTAAAGGGCTATCACTAGCCACCGCGGTCATGGTGTGATTATTACTGAAATCTATGAAAACAGAAGTTCCAAGGATAATGGAAACGGCTGATCACATTTTATTCTAATAAGGATTATCTCAATATAAATGGCAACAGCTGCTGTGTCTAGTTTCTTCTCATTATCCTTACTCTTTCTTTTATTTTCAGTATTTTTTTAATTAAAAAAACATTCCCCTCCTTTAGTTATTATCACAGATAGGATGGTTAACCATTGGGGTTGTTTATATACAGACCTCTATAAAAGTCAGAACTTACGTACTGTTTTGTCACAATTCTATTCTCTTATATACAGCTCAGTATTGGTTTCATGATGCCTCTTACTTATATTTTCAATTACTCAGCTGATGTTTAATGGTTTTCTGACATTTTCTCTATAAATAAATTCAGGAAATACAAGAAGAATAGAAGAGCAAGTTCTTTGGGGGCAAAGACTATTTTGATACTGTAAGTATAAATAATAAAATATTATTAAACGAGTTCCCTGAATCTTAGAGATTATCTAAGACAAAAGAATTTTGAATGAGGAGCTACATTAGAAAACTTCCATTTCACTTTCTGTTGAGAATGACCAAGTAGGTTATGGTGCAGCTAGATGTGAGAGGTGGCCCCTGATAATCTCTTTCCTTATGATTCCTACAATTCTTAATTGCCTGAAAAAGAAGCATAATGCTTACTGTTGAACTTAGAAGTTAATAATAATTGAAATATGTTTCACCATCCCAAGATTCAAGGAGTTTCACATCAGAGAAATATATCATGATGTTATGTACCTCAGGGTACATAAAATATGTAGGCAAATACACCAGGGAAATCAGAGTTTGCACCCAGCAAATTAGGATGAATCATTGGTATGAGCCGCTATGAGACATCTTCTTTCCAAAGTGATGAGAAAATCAGTGGTTGATACCAGTCCAGAACCTTCTTATTCAAAAATATGATGGATTTCTGGTCTATCTAATGCTTACTGCTGGCATGTAGCCAATTCCATAAGTAGATTCTTATGGAGGCTACCTTGGTAGGTCCATGATTCTTTCCAGGATAAGAATAGCTGGGAATACCTAAAATGAAGCTTCTGAACAGAGTATAATTAATTTACATATTTTTTTTCTTTTGTTTAAAGTAATCTCTATGCCCAATGTGGGGCTAGAATTCACAGCCCCAAGATCAAGAGTCTCATGCTCCACCAACAGCCAGCAAGGTCCTTCATTTACGTGTCTTAAGAAAACTATTCAACTGACAGTCCCTATTTGTCTAGATTAAATTCTGTGCCATGAGGCAGGTTCAAAGTAAAAATCAAAGTCAGTTTTAGAAATATGGTTTTAAGATTACATATCTGAATTTCGTCGACTCAAGAAAATTTGGAATATTATAACCATAACACCACAAATAATATCCCAGTCAAGTTGTCTTAAGTAATGGAGTAAATTTTTATTTTTCACTTTTGTTTGGCAAGGAAGAAATTAGCAGATGCCATATCATTTAGGAACAGGAAATTAAGTACAGACATATCACGTTGGGACTTATTCCTGAAAGGCAAGAACCAAGTCTGTGTTATCTCCATCAGAGTTACAGTGATTCTCATGACAGCATCTACTTAAGTGTTTGATTCATTTCCTCTCTCAACAGATTAGTGCTATCTGATCTCAGCTACAGTAAGTCATGTGTCATTACGGCTTCTCTAAAAGGCACCCTTACTTCTGACCTTAAAAAAAAAAAATAGCAATCACATATACTACTTGGCTTCTCATATGTAACTGATGAAATCTGTTAATGTGCTCATTTCAAATACCTTGCCCCAACTTGGGTCATTTATCTACCATGGTCCCATCAGTTGTGACCAGGTGAATTAATCTATTAGGCACTATCATCGTCCCTATGCCCATCTTTTCTGAGGAGTGGTGGATGAATGTAGACGACCTTGGAAGGTATCACAGGCTAGTCATAAGTACTATCTCCAGGTAAAATGCTTGTAAATACTCATTTTCTTTTTCTAAAACCCACATAAACAATTTTCAATAGTTCTTAAAATCCATTCAACACATATATTCATGATACAGTGATAAATTTTTGATTTCAGAATTTACTGCCTTCATGCTAAGTTTGTCTTTTTAAAAAAACAAACAGAAATCATCTGCTTAACTTTCACAGACAAAGCTTGTGATTAATGAACTCACCAAATTAATTTTCACAAAATTTTAGATCTTAGTCATTGGTCTCCAGAGGTTAAGGATGAATCTTTTCCTTAATTTATTAAAAATCACCCACAAATCTTTACTTCCATATATATTGGAAGGTTTTCACTCGGTAATTGTAGTACCAGAATTTGGAAATTGGTATTCATATCACTTGGGAACAGTGCTGAACCTTAAATCACACTCTTTCTTCAGGTGACATCTTATAACATTGAATGATGGCATAATTTTCCCATCAGGGTTTCTTCAGTCTTAGGGCTCTGACTTGTTCCTCTTGGTTTAAATGACACAATTACAGCAAGGACAAATTTAGTGTTTTGCTCTTTTGGTAACATGTTCTCTAAATAAGAACATCTGTTTTACAGTCACTTCCTGTTTATAGGGTAAGCTATTGTAGTTAAATTTCAAAATGTCAAACTCAATCAAAAATACTGATCTGTAACAGTGTGCAAGTGAAACAGCTAATGTGTATAAGGAGTTAATATAACCTAGTGGCAAGAATACTCTGCTGGGAATAGGGAGGGCCGTTTTCTATTCCCAGCTCTCTCATGAATTATGGGTCTTGTCTACAAAAGGATAAAAAGGTATTCCAAGGACAAACAGGCTAATGCACATGGGGAAGAACCTGGTATAGGAACGGCAGAATCTGATTGCCCTGACAAAGCACTTACGTGCTGCTCCTTTTAGGTCATACCTGGCTGTGTACCTGTGAACATGGCTAGATTTCTCACTGTGTCTTTTTGTGTTCATGACACATGTGACATTAGCAGAAACATAAACATAAACAGGGACAGTAAAATGAAGCAGATTTTAAAATAAAGATATATCTTTGAGGATGCAATATTTCAGTAGATTGTCATGAGCAAGTACAGGGGTCAGCTTGAGGGTACGCAAGTCCAGATGGGCTAAGAAATGTTTGGGGGTCACACAAAATGCAAGGGCATATTGAAAAAAGACACCAGAAGTTTCCTCTGAGGTGGTAAAATGCCTCTTCAAATTTTCCACAATAGGAACTTAAACTCTAAGAAACTATGCACTTCCCCCTTTATGTTTGTTCATAATGAATGCTCACAGAACACCTTTAAGAGTCCTCATAGGGCGATTGAATTGTCTTTGTTTTAGCTACTTGATAGTAGGATTCTAGATGACCGAAGTGCCAGTTGGCCCAGTCTGAGCAAACTGTACCGCCAGATGCGTAGTCAGAACCACAATGCGTGTGCAGCAAGCAGCAGCATGTGTGAGCCTTGTTTGACTAACAGCTGTGAACTGTCAGTGCATATACGTTTTGAGTGAAATTTGAGTTAAATGATTATTTATAAATATTACCAAAGCCTCTTTATTTCTAAGGTTTTAAATAGGACAGATTTAGGGTGGCAAAGTAAAACACAAACAGAAATAAAAACAAACCAAAAACAACATGTAAACCAAACCCAGAAATGATGGAAATCTTTTTCATGCAAATTTAGAAAATGGAAAAGGAACAAATAACATTTTCCTGTCCAATAGTTTTGCCTCGTTCCTAGTTGTTATTGAGTATAATCAAGAGATTTCAAGTTGGTATTAATGTTTATATACAGGACATTAAACCTAATTCCAGGAAGAATGTTTGATAGAGTCAGGAATCCTTACTTTTGGTCCAGTCTCAACTCAGTCAAAAACCTCAAACTTTGCAGGTAGGATGCATTCCTTTTCCTTTGATACTCTCTTCCATTAGCCTCTTTAGAAGATGATCCAGGCTAGGTCTTCACAGACAGCCCACCAGAAAATTACTTTAAACTCTTTATGATGACAGCCTCTTCCCATTTCTTTCCCCTTATAAGGAAAGTATCTTGGAATGACTGAAGTTAGTGCTTTTTTGGTTTATCAGGTATTAGTTAAGGTTTTACGTTATTTAGTATCTTGAGAAATTTCTGTGTCTTAGGTATTAAGAAAGATTGGTTTATTTTGAAGAGCAAGTACAGGATAAGGGAAAAATTGTTAGTTCAATTAAAGACCCTTTGAGTAGAGATTATTGCAGTTAGTTTACTTAGACATAGTGATACAGGGCTAGTAGTAATTTTTAGGGAGTTGAAAAAGGAAAACGGGAGAAGAAAAGATTTATTTAAATCCCATTTTTCAAAATTTTAAATGGAAAAAGGAAAAAAAAGCTGTTTAATTGTGACAAAATCTCCTGCAGGAGAGGAAAGGAAACATGATTCTGGGTCTATATAAATCTGTGCCCTGCTGCTGTGGAGAAGTGACAGTAATGAGCAAGGTGAGGGCTGCTGGCAGAGGCCAGAGTCCCTGGGAGGGGGAGGAGTGCACCTTTGTCTCTCTCTCTCTCTCTCTTTTTTTTTTTTAAGATTTTATTTATTTAAGAGAGAGAGAGAGAGGGATCACAAGTAGGCAGAGAGGCAGGCAGAGAGAGAGGGGGAAGCAGGCTCCCCACTGAGCAGTCGATCCCAGGACCCTGAGATCATCAGGACCCTGAGATCATGACCTGAGCCGAAGGCAGAGGCTTTAACCCACTGAGCCACCCAGGCGCCCTGCACCTTTGTCTCTCATCTCTGCATTTCGAGGTGACATTTAAGGCCCACTCTGATTGCCCTCCCTGCCACCCCATGAGCACCCCTATTCTTGGTTTCTTCCCTTCCTTCCATTGGAAACAATGATCTCCCATAGACCCAAAATAGAAGAGAACTCAGGCCACAGACCTCTTTCATATTCAGGAAATAATAAGCTACAATAATAGGCCAAGATGCAGAAGACATGAAATGGAGCTTCATAAGGGCTGTAAATTCTGGTGTGCGAAATGCACAGAGGGTCCCAGGCTTGCTGCCATCACCAGGAGACAGGTAGTGCCTTGAGCTTCAGTATTCAAGGTAGAACAGTGCTTCTCAAATATTAATGTGCATACAGACTACCTGGAGTTCTTGATGAAATGTAGACTAGGACTTAGCAAATCTGGGTGGAGACTGAGATTCTTGTATTTCTAAAAATACCCAGGTAATGCTGCTCCTACTGACGAGGCTAAGGCAAAATATTTCCATACTAATTGGTGGGGAGTTTGGAGGGGTACCCTAGTTATACACAGTAAAATTACTCTTCATTATATGATTTTAAAACCATAGTGGTAGGTTTCTTATACTGTAAATCCAAATCTCTAAAGAGTTAAAAAGACCTCCTTACACAATAAAGCAGAACCACAACAAAACCTCTGCATGAGAAGGTCTACTGATTCCTGCCCTGTGAAACTCAATGTCACACTTTTTTCATGAAAATACTTTTTATACCCCACTTCCTATTACAAAATAAAATGCATAGAACTATAATGTACATATACACCTAGTTTAAAATATTACTATCTTCACAATTATAGTACAAAAACTATAAATTTATTATAAAAATGATGAGAATTTTGAAATGTAAATTTGAAGGTACAACGAGTTATTACATCTAAAGGAAAGGTCAAATGTTTGCATGTATATGAAGAATTACTATTTTCGTGGCAGCTACCATCCAGCCTAATACAGTGTGTTTTATTAGAAATGTAGGCAGAAACATTGCTGTTAGTGGTAATGTAATTTTTTTTTTAAAGATTTTATTTATTCATTTGACACAGAGAGAGAGATTACAAGTAGGCAGAGAGGCAGGCAGAGAGAGAGGAGAGAGGAGGAAGCAGGCTCCCTGCTGAGCAGAGAGCCCAATGCGGGCCTTGATCCCAGGACCCTGGGATCATGACCTGAGCCACCCAGGCGCCCAGTGGTAATGTAATTTTTCAAAAATGATACAATCTTTGGTAAAGTCTGAACAAAGTACAGTTTTGCTGCCATGTCAAATATCTGCATTCCTGAAAAATTCCAAGTATAAAATGGTTTGCATTTACATACAAAACAGAAGTAGTTTCTTAGCTCAAAAATTTGTAAATTGATTTCCACATATGTTAATGACCCCTAGGACTTTTGACTCAAAACAGAGTCTGAGACTGGGAAACAGAGGTCTCACCTGAGAGCTGGTTAGAACTTGCAATTTAATAAAATCTTCGGGCAATGTATAAACATGGTAATGTTTGAAAAACACTGCCTTAAGATATTTAGGGCATTCATGAGTTCTGCTGAACAGAAGATAATTCTTGTTTTAATGGACATGGCACTGAGGAAATCTGGCTCCCCCGGTTGTTCATGAAAGACCAGTTACACCCACACCTCTTATCCTGACAACCAAAAACACCCACAAGGGTATTGGGTATTGTACTTCCTGTTTGTGAACCATATTAAGTGTGTAAATAGAGGGAATTCTCAGAGTCCTAACTTCTCTTAATGAAGAACTCAAGTCTTTCTTTTACTATTTATTTATTTATTTAGTGTGTGTATGTGCGCGCGCGCGCGCGCACACGCGTGCGTGCACTATGATGCATCTTTTAATACCATTTGGGGAGAGTGTTGGTTATGAAATATAAATATAATGAAACTCAAATCTCAAAGGCATTTGGAAGAGTGAAAGTAAAATTATTATCGGCATAAATAAATTATAAAAATTAGCTAGGAAACTATAAAATAAAACACGAAGAGTATGCTATGATTATGGTTCTCACTGTACTCATTCAGGTAATGAAGAAAGGATTATGGTGTGGAGAACAAAGGCAGAAGGGAATGTAGATAAGACAGAATTTCCTTATAACCCGCAGCCCATTGGCAAGTACTTGAGGCAGGCAGAGTAGAACCTTCCTCCAGCAACTCCCAACTGTCTTAATGTTAATGCCTGGCCAGAGGAACCAAACAACCTTAGCTTGACAATAACTAGGCCCCCAGGAACCTGTAAGTCTTCTTTAACATAAGAAAATCCTTTTGGAAACTTCCTTTGTCTTTACTCGCCCCTCTACGCACAACTTGAAAGTATAGAATCGATCCCTCCTCGCAATCCATCTCTTTCCGCCCATGGGCAAGTCCCGTGCTTTAATAAAACCACCTTTTTTGCACCGAAAATGTCCCAAGAATTCTTTCTTGACTGTTTGCTCTCAGACCCCACATCAGATCACATCAATTACGTGATGTTGGAATTGCTATAAATTACTAATTAATTTATTCAGTAGCTTATTTTACTAATTCAGTACATATAAAACCTCCAATTAGAGATAAGCGACATGGTATTTAATGGTTAAAATACCATACTTGCTAGACCCAGACAGGAATTGAAAATGAGAGCTATGAGCCAGGTTTAAGGAGAAATGCATCATTTTAGTGTCAGTGTAGAAACTTGAAATTCCAGACTAAGAAAACTGCATTCCTCAGCTCCTTTATTTTTTCCATGCCTCAGTGTGGTCCCAGGGATCCTAGATAATTTAAAGTTTTAATGAAAGCTACAAGTTTAGATGCTTATGTAAAATTTGCTGATATATTAGTAGCTCATTCATTTTTTTAAAAACTAAATGAGATAAATCTTTAGCCAAACAAAACAAACAGGATGATTCTCAAATGTCTTTCTTTAGTACTTTACTCTGGGTCATTACAGATTCGACAATTCAGTTAACTTAATATGCTACTTTCTATATATTTAACTTAAAGAAATTCATGGTGAAAAGAACCATATGAATTTGACAGACTCATGTCTATGCTATTAAGAACATGTAAATATTTAATAATGACATTAATAGTATGCATACACTACTAAGAAATGTATTATCATATAACTCTAGATATGGTAATCATATATTTCCAATATTGTTTCTAAATAAGTCATCTCTCATATTCAGCAAAACATTAATCATAGGTGCTGAGAAATTCACTCCCTCACAATTTCAGCATTTGAGTAGGAAAAAAAGTTCATAGAAACTTTGTAAGTCTTCTCTGTTGGCCTTTATAAAATCCTGTAAAAATTGCATATTTGCTTTATTTCTCCATTATGTAAGGATGAGTAAAAGTAAATTAACAACTTGACATATTCAGTAATTCAGAAGTAAAACAATATTTTTGAGTGGTTCCAGAAGAAAATTGGATTCCAATGAGAAGGGCAATACGACCTCACTGAAGACAAATAATCAAACACACTGAGAAGATATGCTCTCATCTACTCTTCCCAAAACTGTGTCTCTCACAGGATTTCATTGTGCTGAAGCTTTACATGCTACGTACTGCCCTTAAGATCCTTAACCAGAATGACAATAGTTCCTAAATCTCAAATTTCTAATAACTTAAAAAATTTACTCAAGATTTTACAAATACTTTTTGGAGCAATTAAAAATGAAGTAGTCCTATTGTTTTTACCTCCAATTTCCACGTGGGAAAGGGACAGCACATGGGGGTTTACCCATCGTCAACTTGTAGGCTCTCTGAACTGTTAGGAGTCTGAGAGTCACACTATTTCATCCTCTTCATTAAATTAGTGAGGAAACTGAGGCAACTTGTGCAAGATCAAATGGAAATTTTTAAATAATCCAGTACTAGAAAGTAGGTTTCCTTACTTCCAATTAAGTGCTATTTCCACCAAGTTTTTTGTTTTGCTGTTACCTTCATGCATCCAGGTCAAACAGCTAAGAAATTCCTTTAATCTTCTTACCTAGAAAACTTCCTGTTTTTTCGTCATTCAAGGTAGAAACAAACATACAGTTTTTAAGTATTTATTCCTGCCTTCTGAGCACTTGGATAAGGTTAAAATGTTCAGTTCTAAAAACAAAAGTATCCTTCTCTCATTTCTGAGCCACTGTGAAGGAAAACGTGGTTGCTGGGCTGCCTGCATTATGAGGAGCTGGTTATATTCAGATCGAGATTCACTCTCAAACGTACTCGAATAAAATAAGTTTTGTAGATCTTTTTCCCATTTCACCTTCTAGGAATATGAGTTTTCCTGTGTGTAAAAGACTTTAGAATCACTTCAAAATGAGGATTATCAAAAGGAATTTAGTTTTAAGTGGTAACTCTGACTATATCTACCTTTAGGGTAAAAGAGAACATTATATCAATTTTTTCATGAAATCTACGCATGAAAGTATTTCATGCCAAATACATCATATTTAAGAAAGAAAAGATCCAATTGGAAGTGACAATTGTCCAATATACAGAGAGAGAAAATGTATCTCGATGAAGATAAGGCATGGGCTATAGAGAAAATATTCTACCCACTATTACTGAGCCGATTATACTCCAAAGTTAAGCCAGAACAGGTTACGGTGGTATGGATATTTGATGCATATCTATTTAAGTCATAGTTAAATTTATTTTCTATTTTTTTATAATTATGAATAAACGTTATGCAGTCCCTTTCCATGTGATGAATGATAGTCTTGGTCTCCCCATAGGAGTAATTCTTAGGATCTGTGTGTAAGCTTGCTGGATAGCATCAAAACTGGACACTTCAAAGATAAACTAGTCGGCTGCTTACAAGAACATTTATAGATTTTATCTCAGGTTCACATGGCAGTGGCCAATGGAGCAATTTAAGAGTTTGCATCTAGTCATCAGTGCCAGCAACACTCAGAGTAGACAGTGATATCTACATTCAGAAACCCCTTTATATAACCCACACTCAGGACATATTTAAGATCATATCAGTCGGTACATTTTAAGAGCAAGTAACTGATCTTAACTAGTAAAGGTCAGACACATCACTTGCAATATTTTCTTTTATGGAAATGACTAAATCATGGAAATTTACTAAAACTAAAACTCAAAGAGTTCCTAAAGAACACCACAGATGAGTCCCTTTTAATGTTTCAGCCGGAATAAATGCCTTACACCAATAATAAATCAAATCTACTGCAAAAATAAATTACAAATTTGCAAATGCTTTTTCTGTGTGTGTAAGTTGTGTCATGAGTGTGTGTATCTGTGTGTGTATTGCAGTTTGGCTAATTGAGATAAAAAGAGAATATTTTTACACAAAAAGCATTTTTTAATTGATGAATGTATTTTTGATCGTGTGCATGCCTAGAGCATTTAAGGTTAACAGGAAGCACTCTGCATTTCCTAGTGTCTTGCATTTTTTCTTTTCATTCCATTTTCTCAGAGCAAGATGAAGATGTCCCTTTTTCTTCTTTTGTACGTTAACTTTAAACTTCAATTTAGCAGACTGTAACTGAAAACTAAACATCTTATGTTTAAAATGTCCCATGGTGACTCTGTTTCAATAGTACCTATTTCAGATACTTTGGATCACAGCATTTATATTAAGAAGAACCTTTTCCTTCTGGTCAGTTTTATTCATATCATTGCAAAAGATGCATTAATCAGCAAAGATAAACTTTTGAATGTGGTGAACAGATCTAGAGACATTAAGGAAGTGCCTGTGGACTACAAAGAGCCAGTTAACTGCTATTTGGATATTTTGTATAGTGTCCATGGCCACATTTTAATGGCTTCTCTTATCCCTGTCCTTGTTATCAAGTCTACTCCTAAATCAGAGGCTATTGTTCAAGGGCCTCTTTGTCACCTGTAAGCCTAAGAAAAATGGAGATAATCCTCTTTTTGTGAAGTTATACAAATTATAGGTGTTCTTGATCTTTCTAAGAGTCAATGTCTCCTACCACCGTGAGGCTGAAAATTTAAAAGCTACAGAATTAGAACAAGGCTAGGTAACATTGCTTCTAGGATGTGTTGGCATCTTTTTTTCTCATATGTGAATTGCAATCTTTTTTCCTTAGTAATTTTAAATGCCCTCGTCTATTTTTTTTTTAAGATTTTATTTATTTGAGAGAGAGAGAGAGAACACAAGCAGGGGGAGTAACAGAGGCAGAGGGAGAAGCAGGATCCCCACTGAGCAGGGAGCCCGATGTGGGACTTGATCCGCAGGACCCTGAGATCATGACCTGAGCTGAAGGCAGACATTTAACCAACTGAGCCACCAAGGGGTCCCTAGTATGCACTCATTTTAATGTGATTACATCTACAAAGATCCTGTTTCCGAACAAGGTCACATTTAAAAAATATATATTTAAATATATATTTAATATATAAATATATAAATATTTATACATATTATATAATTTATATTTATATATAAATATTTATAAGATTTATATATATATTTAAAATATTTATTTAATTTTTTATTTGAGAGCGAGGTGGGGAGGGGCAGAGGAAGATGGAGAGAAAATCCCAAGCAGAATGTGCACTGAGCAGGGAGCCTGACACAGGGCTCAATCACACAACCCTGAGATCATGACCTGAGCTGAAACCAAGAATTGGAAACTTAACAAGCTACGCCAACCAGGCACCCCCAAATAAGGTCACATTTTCATATTTCAGATACACATGTCCTTGGGAGGACAAGATTTGTCATGGCATAAATATTTGATCCCCTGAGGGTGCCTGGGTGGCTCAGTGGGATAAAGCCTCTGCCTTTGGCTCAGGTCATGATCTCAGGGTCCTGGGATCGAGGCCCGCTTCAGGCTCTCTGCCCAGCAGGGAGCCTGCTTCCTCCTCTCTCTCT
>LNAC01000130.1:3440444-3517438 GCA_002007465.1 Ailurus styani | reverse complement strand
AAACAAATAAATAAATAAATAAATAAATATTTGATCCCCTGAAATTCATATTTTGAAGCTATAATCCCTAATGTGATGGTATTAGGAGGTGAGGCCTATGGGAGACAATTAGATTTAGGGGAAGTTATAAAGGTGGAGCAGATTAGTGTCTTTATAACAAGAGGAAGAGGGCGCCTGGGTGGCTCAGTGGGTTAAAGCCGCTGCCTTCGGCTCAGGTCATGATCCCGGGGTCCTGGGATCGAGGCCCGCATCGGGCTCTCTGCTCAGCGGGGAGCCTGCTTCCTCCTCTCTCCTCTCTCTCTGCCTGCCTCTCTGCCTACTTGTAATCTCTCTCTCTGTGTCAAATGAATAAANTGTCAAAAAAAAAAAAAAAATCTAAAAAAAAAAAAAAAAAAAAAAAAACAAGAGGAAGAAAGACCAGAGCTACTTCTCTTCCCTTTCTCACCATATATGTACACACACAAAAGAAAACAAAGAAAAAACAAACAAACCAACATGTAGGATATAATGGGACAGTGGCCATCTACAAGCTAGAAATAGGATTCTCAACAGTCACTGAATCTGCTGGGAACTTACTGTTAGACTCCTGAGCTTCTAGAGCTGTGAGAAATACGAGTCTGTTGTTTAAGCCTATGGCTTTTTGTTACAGCAGCCCAAACTGACTATAACAACATTCAACTCTGTGCAGTGATGGACTTGCCATACATACTCAACTAAATGAAATTCACCTTTGAATGTGATGTTTCAGCATTGTCATGGTTATAGGTTTCTTTTGTTCAGTTTCATCTCTGTAGCAAGGTGAACCAATTTTTTTACTGAACCTGTGCTATCAAAACTAAAAGTCACAGTAAAACACCCTGTGTGATATTTGTCTAGCCACTTGGCCAGTTCTGTGGATAACTCAGTATCTGTCAGATTTTCTAGAGAGTTATCATACACTCTGCTTATGGTAATATCTAAAAATATGATGTATTGTTCAAACATATATTGAAATTAAAATTAATAAAATTTGACCCAGGACCACTTACTAATGTTGAGTTTGAGTCATGATAACAGCTCCACTTTGAAATCCAAATGTGAAATAGATCATCTTTAAATTTCTTGAAGATTCATTAGATAGGCACAATTTCCTATTTTCAAACTTTCAAGGTAATTTTTTTCAAAGAGAAATTTTGCAGGTCTTTGAATTCCGATGACTATTTCCCATGGGAAAGTATCCTGTGGGTTTTATTCTCTGACTCCTTGAAACTGGATCATATAATAATAAATAGGACAACCCAAAAAGAATATCTAAGGATTATAAATATTTATGTATCCAACTTGGGAGCTCCCAAATATATTAAAAAAAGTAATGACAAAATAAAGGAACTCATTGATAATAATACAATAATAGTAGGAGATTTTAACAACCAACTTACATCAATGAACAGGTCATCTAAACAGAAAATCAATAAGGAAACAATGGCTTTGAATGACACAGTGAGCCAGTTGGACTTAACAGATATATTCAGAACATTCCATCCTAAAACAGCAGAATACACATTCTTTTCAAATGCACATGGGACATTCTCCAGAAGAGATCACATACTAGGTCACAAATCAGGCCTCAAAAAATATAAACAGATTGAAATCATATCATGCATATTTTCTGACCACAATGTTATGAAACTTCAAGTCAACAATAAGACAAAATTTGGAAAGACCACAAATACTGGAGGTTAAACAACATGCTACTAAACAATGAATGAGTCAATCAGGAAATCAAAG
This sequence comes from Ailurus styani, assembly GCA_002007465.1. Lineage (NCBI taxonomy): Eukaryota > Metazoa > Chordata > Mammalia > Carnivora > Ailuridae > Ailurus > Ailurus styani. Next base: position 3,515,671 of record LNAC01000130.1, on the reverse strand, counting down.
AAGAAATTTAAAAAATACATGAAAACAAATCAAAATGAAAACACAGTAGTTCAAAACTTTTGGGATACAGCAAAAGCAGTTCTAAGAGGCAAGTATATAGCAATACAGGCCTATCTTAAGAAGCAAGAAAAACTCAAACAAACAACCTAGTCTTACACCTAAAAGATCTAGAAAAAGAAAAGAAAAACCTAAACCCAGGAGAAGAAAGGAAATAATCATGATTGGAACAGAAATAAATTATAGAGAAACTAAAAAACAAAACAGTAGAACAGATCAATGATATCAGGAGATGGTTCTTTGAAAAAATTAATCAAATTTATAAACTCCTAGCTAGACTTGTCAAAAAGAAAAGAGAAAGAACCCATATAAATAAAATCACAAACGAGAGAGGAGAAATCACAAGCAACACCACAGAAATACAAACAATTGTAAGAGAATATTATGAAAAACTGCATGTCAACAAATTGGACAATATAGAAGAAATGGATAAATTCTTAGAAAGATAAGCCACCAAAAGTGAAACAGGAAGAAATAGAAAACTTCAACAGAATGATAATCAGCAAAGCTACTGAATCAGGAATCAAAAAACTCCCCCAAAACAAAAATCCAGTGCCAGATGGCTTCACAGGCGAATTCTACCAAATGTTTAAAGAAAAGTTATTACCAATTCCTATTAAATTCTTCTAAAAAATAGAAAAGAAAGCAAAACTTCCAAATTCATTCTGTGAAGCCAGAGTTACCCTGATACCAAAACCAGATAAAGACTCCACTAAATAAGAGAGAATCATTCACCAAGATCAAGTGGGATTTATTCCTAGGCTTCAAGGATGGTTCAATATTTGCAAATCAATCAACATGACATACCACATAAATAAAAGAAAGGATAAGAACCATATGATCATCTCAGTAGATGCGGAAAAAGCATTTGTTAAAGGACAGCATCCACTGTTGATATAAACTCTCAACAAAGTAGGATTAGAAGGACCATACCTCAATATCATAAAGGCCATATTTGAAAAACCCACAGATAATATCATCCTCAGTGGGGAAAAACTGACAGCTTTACCCCTAAGGTCAAGAAGAAGACAGAGCTGTCCACTCTCGCCACTGTTACTTAACATATACTAGAAGTTCTACCCACAGCAATCAGACAATGAAAAGAAATAAAACATATCCAAATTGGCAAGGAAGAAGTAAAACTTTCAGTATTGGCATATGGCATGATACTTTATATATAAAACTCAAAAGACTCCACCATAAAATCACTAGAACTAATACATGAATTCAGTAAGGTCACAGGATACAAAATCAACATACAGAAATCTGTTGTATTTCTATACACAAAAATGAAGCAGCAGAAAGAGAAATGGAGGAATAGAACCCATATACAATTAGAGCAAAACCCATAAGATACCTAGGAATAAACCTAACCACAGAAGTGAAAGACCTGTACTCTGAAAACTATAAAACACTGTTGAAAGAAATTGAAGTGGACATGAAGAAATGGAAAGACATTCGGTGCCCATGGATCAGAAGAACAAATACTGTTAAAATATCGATGCTAGCCAAAGCAATCTACACATTTAATGCAACCCCTGTTGAAATATCAACAGCATTTTTCACAGAGCTAGAAAAAACAATCCTAAAATTTGTATGGACCCACAAAAGACTCCAAGTAGCCAAAGCAACCTTGAAAAAAAAAAAAAAAGCCAAGCTGGAGGCATCACAATTTTGGAGTTTAAGTTATATTATAAAACTGTACTGATCAAAACAGTATGGTACTGGCACAAAAATAGACACAGAAAAGAAAAGTCAGAAATGAACCCACAACTGGATGGTCAATTAATCTTTGACAAAGCAGAAAAAGAATATCTAATGGGAAAAAGACAGTCTCTTCAACAAATGATGTTGGGAAACTGTACAGCAACATACAAAAGAAAGAAATGACCATTTTTTAATATCATACAGAGAAATAAATTCAAAATGGATTAAAGACCTAAATGTGAGGCAGGGAACCATTAAAATCCCAGAGGACAATATAGGTCAGCCTGTCAGAGTTTGATATCAGCCATAGCAACTTCTTTCTAGATTTGTCTCTTTAGATGAGGGGGGGGGAAAGCAAAAATAAATTGTTGGAACTTCATCAAAATAAAAAGCTTTCATATAGCAAAGGAAACAACAAAACTAAACACGATCTATGAAATGGAAGAAGACATTTGCAAATTATCCAAAATATATACAACTTATACAACTCAATACCCCCCAAAATGGACATGAGTAGACATTTTTCCAAAGAACACATCCAACTGGCCAACAGACACATGAGAGGATGCTCAAACATTACTCATTATCAAGGAAATGCAAATCAAAACTACAATCAGCTATCACCTCACATCTGCCAGAATGGCTAACATCAACGACATAAGAAACAACAAGTGTTGGTGAGGATGTGGAGAAAGGGAACTGTCTTGATCTGTTGGTGGGAATGCAAACTGGTGCAGCCACTCTGGAAAACAGTATGGAGTTTCCTTAAAAAGTTAAAACTAGAGCTACTCTATGATCCAGCAATTACACACTCAGTATTTACCCAAAGAATACAAAAATACCAATTCAGAGGGATATATGCACCCTGATGTTTATAGCAACATTATCTACAATAGCCAAGTTATGAAAGCAGCCCAAGTGTCCATCAATCGAAGGATAAAGAAGGTGTGGTATATAAATATAATGGAATATTACAGAGCCATAAAAAAGAATGAAATCTTGCCATTTGCAATGATATGGATAGAGCTAGAGAGTGTAATGCTAAGTGAAATAAGTCAGTCAGAGAAAAACAAACACCATATGAACAAAACCTATGATTTTGCTTAAGAACAAAATAAATGAGCAAAGGGAATAAAAAGAGAGCAAGGCAAACCGAGAAACAGAGTATAAACTGTAGAGAATAAACTGAAAGTTATTAGAGCAGAGGTGGGTGAGGGATGGATTAAACAGGTGATGGGGATTAAGGAGTACCTTTGTGATGAGCACTGGGTATTGTATGGAAGTGTTGAATCTCTATGTTGTACACCTGAGACTAATATTACACTATATGTTAACTACCTGGAATTTAAATAAAAACAAAAAATAAACCCTGGATCATCTGACTACAGTCATCCCCATGAATTTCATGGAGTCAAAAATGAGAAATACAAACACTCTAACAACCAGAGAAGTTTGAGCAGTGATACAATTTGTTACATCTAAAGCATACCATTTTGACAGAAATGTGAACAAATATTGGCCAAGCAAAAAGTATACTTAATTATCTTAGCACAAAAACACAAAAACAGACTTTTTCTTTAAAAGGTAGATTTTTAAGTTTCTCAGGAAGAAAATTTCCTGTATTTTGGATTGCCCGATATAAATCAGAGCACTTTGTGTGAATTGTCATTCTGAATAAAATGCTTAAGGATATTTTTCCTCTCTATGTAGTTACTTTGACAATTCTGAGCTCTCTCTCTGAATGCCTCCCACCACTAGCTAAAGATAAGTTTGTCTTTATTCCAAGTGTTCCTCCTCTAAATAAATTTAGACAGACCACTAGCAGTTACAGATCTCTGCTCCCTAGAAGTTTATTCTCTCTTTCCAAATGAACGTTTTCTCTTTTGGTATTTCTGAGATCCCTGAGTTTCCCACAACCTGATGATCTTTTTATAAATTCCTTTGAGAGCTCAGTTTGTTTCATCTTAACTCACAAATTGAAGACTGTAGAACCTCTTCCAGTTTCATCAATATTTCTGAGATCTCTGCGAGAATTTTGTGCAGAGTGAGGTCCTCTCATTTTGAAGAATACCTGAGAGGATCCTGGGGCCTCTGAACTTGCTGGATGTTACAATTCCCCTTTTGCCTCCCTCCATTTTCCTTATACACCTGCTCACTTCCACGGGTCCGCTCTTCTACCCTGCTTTGGTGTGGTTTTGACCCTCCTCATTCCCATCCTATTCAGAGTTTTGTGCACATTCCTTGTCACCTCGTCTTTCAATGATCTTGTCTCTAGGAGATGATGTTTTGGTATCCTCGATTTTCCATCTTTTTTTTTTTTTTAAGGAGATGTGAGAAGAGTCAAAAACTATGCTACTATCTTGATATTCTTCTGCCACAATTTGTGACAGAAGTATTTATGTTGCACTTTGTATGCCTCATGTACTTGTGTATTTGCATACTTGCTGTAGTGGCTTATATATTTTATTTTCCAATTAAAAATGGAGCAATAAAAGCATTGTAAGAATTTTAGAATATTTTAAATTATATTAAGTGAGGGGTTCCTGGGTGGCTCAGTCATAAAGCATCTGCCTTTGGCACAGGTTGTGATCCCAGAGTCTGGGAATCTGGCTCCCTGCTCAACAGGAAGCCTGCTTCTCCCTCTCCCACTCCCCCTGCTTGTGTTCCCTCTTTCGCTCTCACTCTCGATCTCTTTCTGTCAAATAAATAAATAAATAAATAAATAAATAAATAAAATCTTTAAATATATATATACATATGTTGTGAAAGCAATGCTGGTTAATTTAAAAGTTAATTTAAAAGTTAATTTAAAAGTTAAGACAAAAGATGCCTTTCCATTTCACTTATATGACATATTTTTCATGAACTATGTCATGTCTAAGTATGCCTACATGCTAAGGTTGCTTCCACTTATAGCTTCCACGCTATAGTAGCAGGCATATTTATTCAGACTAATCAAACATCTGGGCAGCCCAGTGTAATAAATCAGTAGATTATCTGGGCCTTTCTGAGAACTCACTATAGTACTATAATAAATAAAATGCATTTTCCTTTCCTTTCTCTGTCATTTACATGAGTATGCAGACTATCAAAGGCATTTGTAAAAATTGCTGATGCTAATGATTTACAAATGGACCATGACTGTAAGTGGGAAGGTGCAGTAGTTTCATCCATTATGTTTTCACTGTTTATGTGGGAGTAATCTGGCCAGGAAATCAACTGGACCTTACATTCATTTTGATGGAAGAAACTCATTACAAGGCAATACTTTCTTTTAAAATCATTCCCAGAAGAGTTCAATTATAATGATAAAAATGAAAGAGTAAAAATTAATGTTTACAAAATACAGATAGTGTAAATATAAATACTTTTATCTAAGTACATGGTAATAGAATAGATAGAAAGGATCAACTTGTATTTAATATCTTGGTTAATTTCTTAAATGAGCAGATTTGGTGTAAATTATCAGAGATGGTAGACATATTTATGGTGGAGATACCAATTTCACTTAAGCCAAATGACAGACATAATGCAGTGAGGATATTTTAAATCTCATCAACTATTATGATAGCAAATACCATATTTCTATAAAACTTGTTCTACTAGACCTTCCATTGTTAAATTTTCTTAATCTACTTGGGAAAATGTTTAACGTACATTTATTTGTAAATATCATCCACATCGCCCAATTCGATTAAATACTATTTACTTTATACAAATTAGGATGAGAGACAATGCTGCATAACTCTCTGCATAACTGTTTGGAAGACCTAGAAAAATAAATCACATGAAAACATATGACTCCTTTGGTCAGACATACAAATGTAGCCAACACATGGCTTCATGCATTCAGAGAAATGAAAACCCAATTTGTAGGAAAAGAAATGGCACAGGTCCGTCTTGCACATTGTCAGAGGCTCATAAATATGCACGGAATCAATACAGAAATGGAGTAATGGTATCCTATTTAAAAAAAAACTCTAAATTTTTCTTACTGTCTGTATGTACGTAGTTCACCATCTGTAAAATGTCTTGAAAGGCACATGAATATGGAATACATTCAAGACAGGAGTTGTGCCCTATTTACAAAACAAATCGGCAGATTGCATTTGGCTTGTTCTGGGAAATGAAAATAAATATGTTCCTTTAAAATTTCATTTATTCTATGGTAATGAACTAAGACAGAACAGTTGAAAAACATAAAAAATGAAGTTAAACACAAATATCAAATCTGAAAACTTTCATGGTGAATTTTTAAAGTGAATTTAATTGCATGTTTTATAAATACTTTTTCTTCAGAGTTACACGTCATTCTTGAAAAAAATTCAAATTAAAAGGAGTTGTTCTCTATATATATTATCCAGAAAATGCCATTAATGCCAGAAATGTTTGCATGGTTTTTGTTTCAAGATTTACATGTTTTTACCAGCATAATTGGACCAGAAAATTAAATGCTTGGAAGCCAACAAGGGTTTGAATAAATTGTGTAAACAGTGACTGTTTTTTTTAAAAATGTAGACCTCAAAAAAAATTGATTAAATTTTCATTGTGTTCATCATCTCTACTTCATTTTGCTATGCATTCAATCACTTTTACTTTTAATGATTTATTAATATCTATACTTTAATATGTAATTCACATAGAAATTACATTTATATCTGGTATGAAATTTAAATCAACATTTTTATCTTCTGAATAGCTTGCCAGTTGTACCAAGTGCTGTTTATGAAATAGATTATTCTTATTAATCATTGAAAAGAAAACAAATTCATCAACTAATAAATTTATGTATTTAATTATTTTCTGATTCCCAATTCAGTTCTAATTACTATTATAATACATAGATTTATGTATATATGCACGTACTGCATGGATACATTTATATTTATGTAATTTATACATAAATAAATAAAAATATATTCTCTTTATATAAAATCAAACACATATGAAGTTGGATTCAGAAACTGTGCTCTAAACTGTGGACTGTTCAGGAAAGGGTAATCTATTCAGAGCCCTACACCCTATTTGTCACATGGTTAAATGATAACTTTTAGTTATTACTATATGAAAATATTTTGTAAATAGAATTTGAGGCTCCTGAAGGTGGTCTGGCATTGGATACACAGAGCAAGACACCATCTTCTGAGGAACTTGTGGACATTTGGGACTTGATGGTATTTTCTACAGCTTTATTAAGGTATAATTGATGTAGAATAAATTGTAATATCTAAAATATGCAATTTGAAAATATTGAAAAATGATAAATATAGATGATACTAACACCATATTCGAGATAATGACCATATCTATCACTACCAAAGTGTTTGTTCCCCAAGTCATTGTGTTATCCTTTCTCCCATTCCCAAGACACCATTAATCTACTTTGTGTCATTGTTGATTAGTTTCCTACAACTGTATGTGAATGGGATCATACAGTATGTCAGTAATACTGGCATTTGGTCTTGCTTCTGAGATTCATCTAGTCTGCTGGGTACGTAAATAATGAATTCATTTTTAATGCTAACTAGCATTGCATTTTATTGATATACCACAAATTCTTTATCTATTCACCTGATGGAGAAATTTGTTTTCTTTCCTGTTTTGGCTTTTACAATATAGCTGTTGCGAACATTCGTTCACATGGAAGTCCTGTTGTAAATATATTTTTTCATTTTTCTTGTTTCCTTCCTGTCTCAGGGATCGCTGTCATGCCCTGTCCAATGCCTAAAAAAGCCACTGTTTCATAGATGTTGTGTTTTTTTAAATGTTTCAGGCAGAATGGTCAATTCAATTTCAGTTATGCTATCTTAGCGGAAGTGGGTCCTTACCCCCAGTATTGGGATTACAGATTCTCCATCAACTATCAGTTATGTTTTTTCTTCCTGCAACAGGTTTAGCTCCGTGAAGGCAGCAATATTTTTTTTTACTCTTGTTAGCTATCATTACAGCTTCACAAAACATGTTCCTATCCTTTAATTGAAACTCAATAAATATTTGTTAAATTAAAAAATAGAGCAACAAAAAATTCAGATAAGAGGGGCTGAAAACATATGGAAATTTTTTCTTAATCCCGATTCATGAACAGAAGAATGATTTGTAGATCCAACAATGCTACTTCAAGACCCTGACTTATATCATTCTACTTCATTAGCTTTGATATATTGAATTTTTATATTAGGCTTATCGTTTTGAACGGAATTGCAAGAAATGCCTGTATTTCTATACTTCAGGTCCTCACTTGGCCTCACCTAACAGCAAAATGAAGTGGGCAGAAGAAAGAAATAGGGGAGAGCTTAATTACTGGACATTCCTTTTAATCTATTTATTTTGTCAATTTCAAATTGTTTCTTACGTAAGAATTTTACAAATATTACCTGTGGGCATGCCTTTAATTAGACAGGATATGTCTTGCTAAAACCTTCAATGTTACTTCTTCTTATATCTCACTGGCCAGATACTGTTCTCATGACCACCCCAAGAGTGTGGTAGCTACAGAATTTCCACTTTTTAAATCTGGAGAGTAGAATTAGTTAATGAAGAAGATGTTTATTGTGTTGTCATCTATCAGTGTCTGACACAGTGTGTTTATCTTTATATTCATATTGTTTTTATAATTGTCTTGGCAATTCTTATCTATTTATTTTCACATCAACTTCAAAAATTACTTAATTCAAAAAAGTTGACTTTTTTTAAGAGAGAGAATGTGTGCACAAGCAGGAGGGAGGGACAGAGAGGGAGAGAGAGAAAATCTTCAAGCAGACTCCCTGCTGAACACATGGCCCCACGTGGGATTGATCTCAGGTTCCTGAGGTCATGACCTGAGCTGAAATCAGGAGTTGGGTATTTAATTGACTGAGCCACCCAGGCACCCCCTGAAATTGACATTTTTTTTTTAAGATTTTATTTATTTATTTATTTATTTGACACAGAGAGAGATCAATCACAAGTAGGCAGAGAGGCAGGCAGAGAGAGAGAGAGGAGGAAGCAGGCTCCCCGCTGAGCAGAGAGCCCAAAGCGGGCCTCGATCCCAGGACGCTGAGATCATGACCTGAGCCGAAGGCAGAGAGGCTTTAACCCACTGAGCCACCCAGGCGCCCTCAAATTGACATTTTTAATGTAACTTCATTAAGTTTGTATGTTTATTTTTTTTTACACAATTCCATGTACTTTCTCATTTGTTCAAACCTTGTTTCAGGCCTTTCATTAGGATTGTATTTTGCTTTCAAATTTTAATTACTATTTATTGTTTGGAATAGAAAACTGATTTATTTTTAGCTTATACAAAAATATTTTATCATTATATATTTATTCAAATTAATTTATTATAGACTTGGGGATTTTTGGAATGGGATCAAGTCATTAGAAAAATAGAAATTGGCTATGAGTTTTTAAATAATTTTATTATATATTTCATTTCCCAAAACCTCAAAAAAACTGATTAATAATAGTAGGAAAACATCAAATCTTGATATAACAGATAAAATGAGTATTCAACATTTAAAATTTAATTTCTCATCTTATTTTTAAAATAGATTTATCAGAGTTAAGTACTTAAGAACCCACTGAACTACTGCCACTACTAATTTATTGATCCATTCTATTTGAATTCCTCTGCCCCTTGTAGCACTGTATAGATATTTTATATACCCATGTGTACTAAGAATTAGAGGTGTGTCATGGGTCAGATCATATTTCAGATTTTTGGATTAATTCTTCAACATTAATAAGTCAGCTCATCCTGACCTTCAATCATAAGCCTTTCCAAACACACCAATAAAAGTCAATACATCTTTCATTTGAAATGCCAATAATTTATTGTTTGTACTACTGATATGATTACTTTTGTGCATTCCATAATGCTGTTTCAGTGTTTCTTGTATGATTGACCTCTCACCATAACTTACACAGAAAATCTGAAGGGAGGGGCTCCTGGGTGGCTCAGTTGGTTAAGTGTCTTTGATTTCAGCTCAGGCCAAGATCTCAGGGACAGATCAGACCCACCATGAAGTCAATGGGGAGTCTGCTTAAAGATTCTCTCTCTCCCTCTCCCTCTGCCCCTCCTCACCCCTGCTCACACTCTCTCCCTATCACTCAAGGAAAAAAAAAAAAAGAAGAAGAAAAAGAAAATCTAAAGGGAAGTGTTAATATAAAAAACTATGAGGGATTCTTAATCTTGTCTTTTTTTTTTTCTTCAATTTCTAGCACAATGTACAAAGAGGGTCTTCATAAACGTCATTTTGGGGTGCCTGGGTGGCACAGTCAGTTAAACCTCTGATTCCCAGTTTTGGCTGAGGTCATGATCTCAGGGTCCTGGAAACCAGCCTCATTTCAGGCTCCACACTCAGCGTGGAGTCTACTTGTCCCTCTCTCTCCCTCTCTGCTCCTCCTCACGCTTATGCGCTCTCTCTCAAATAAATAAATAAAATTTTTCAAAATAAGTAAATAAATGTCATTCTATCCAAGTACCTACCAAATGCAGAAAGGAATCCCTTAGGAATTATCTAGACAGATGTAGAATTAACCTGTGCTACGAACTTTAAGTAAATTATAAAAATTACATGGTATAGCAATGCACTAAAATAGAAAATATAAATACGTTTTTCTTTTTTTTTCCTGGCAAACACACACAATCCAATTCAACAAATATCTGAAAGAAGTAAAAAGGATTTGTAATGTAACAGATGGAGGATCAGGTAAAGGATAGTACAGAAATATGGTTAAGCCCACTATCAAGTGAGGTAAGCAAAGCTGTTTTTTTCAGAGCAAGTAATGTCTGAATATGTTTTGAGGATGAAAAATATACTATACAAGGGCTAATAGTCCTATGGCCAAAGGTACAAAGATATAAGCAAATGGTGCCAGTATATACAAACGTCTTCTGATTAATTCTTAATTCCCCATTATAGCATAAAGGGTCGGTTCATGAAATTTCCCATGCTTATCTTTCTAGAAGTTTTTATTACTTGCAAATACATTATAAAGGTGCTAAAAAACAGGACATCAAAGGTAGAGAATTATCCTGGAAAAGTAGCCATTGACTGATTTATGAAGGCTCTTAGATACCTTGCTAAATGTTTAAGATGACAATCACAGTAAAGGAGATAAAGGGATATGGGTAGGGCTGCCTTGTTTTGAAAGATAACATTGACAGAAATGCCAAGAATTTGGAGAATGTGTAAAAGTAAAAAGGGAAGGCTATTGTCAGAAATGATGAGGCTTAAATCAAGGTTCTGATACCAATAGGGTCATTGGGAATAAGACAGGAGGACCAGTTTGCAAGGTATTTAATAAGTAAAACTTAAAATATTTAGTGACGTCTTAGATGCACTGGTGACATTTCGGTTTAATTCCTTAGAAACAAGAGACTGAAAAAATGCATAGGTAAGAGTATTAGGGTGGGTGTGGGGGGGGAATGCCACTCTGGGGAAAGGGAATAGGGGCAGTAGGAGAGAAAGGGGGGAAAGGAGAGCTCCGACAATGATGTTTCATTGAGCTGGCCTCCCCTGTGGGCAACTGGTGGCTTGTTGATTTGGGGCCATCCAAGAAGCAACAGCATAAAATTGTGCTTTGTAGAGAATGGAGAAAGAGGCAATTATTTATTTATTAGGTCACATTCTCTGTTGATCAGTGTTTACCCCATGCAAGGTTAACTCACCTCCATCTCTGGGTTGTGCATGAATGGGCACAGAGTGGGTGTCTAGAACTTTTCACATCAATGGATATGGCTTGGGGTAGGATTCAAGATGTTTTGCAGCATAGAAACTGTCTAAAATTGGCTGAAATAAGAGGCAGGTGAGAGAGACCAAAAGGGTCTGGAAAGGTACACAGAAGGTGTCTAATCTAGTAAAGGAGAAAAATGATTCAGAATAAATATGGGATGAGAAAGCCTCAAAAAGTATTAACATGATGAACTGATATACTGAACATGTTTATTGTTGCTCTATGCCTAGAAATTGGTGTTTAGAAAAATTAGGTGGGTGGTTTGGATCCGAAGTGGTGTTTCTATCATCCTGGCAGCTGAGTTGTAGATGGGAGGCCGGCAGTGTAAGGCACTTTTTTTCCTACTTTGCAAAGTTGGTGAGCTCTTTTTCTTTCGCTAAAGTTAGTTATTTAGGCTTCCAAACAGCCTTTCTAAGAAAAAGAAAAAAAAAAGTCTTTCAAATCATAAAATGTGTCCACAGAGACCTGTTTTCAGACACTATTTGGGATTCTTTTTTACCAAAGAAAGTAATCTTCATAGCAGAACTCCAAGCTTAAAAGTTATTTTGCTTTTAGATTCATCTCTGAATGTTGCTATGCTAAAAGAAACTTTTACAAAACAAGAATAAAGCTTTTAAACTTCACACATAGCCATAGGGATACCTTCCTCATGCATAGCCATGGGGACACCCAAGGCTTTAATGCTAAGAAAAAAAGGCAGCAAATCCCTCTACCCCTCGTACCATCTGGAGGCATTTACTAGACTCTTCACACACACACACACACACACACACACACACACACACAGCCCTGAATAATAACCCATGAGCAACACTGAGTGAGCAATAACTTAGAGATATAATTTTTTCTTGCTTGAAAGTGTGATTCGAATGATTTTTATGATATATTTCAGAGAATTTTGGAATTTATCTCACAGTTCTCAAATCTTAGGTATTTATTCACTAAACTAAGGTACTCTTCAAATAAAGAACCACAGAAAATTGAAGCTTATTGGAAATTTCAGGGTCATTCCCTAATTGTATAGGTTATTTAAAACCCATAACCCTCAAGCAGTTACTAATGAAAGTCACCTACGTACTTATCAAGTTATAAATTAAAATTAAAGTATTTATAAGCAGGGCGCCTGGGTGGCTCAGTGGGTTAAAGCCTCTGCCTTCGGCTCGGGTCATAATCTCAGGGTCCTGGGATCGAGGCCCGCATCGGGTTCTCTGCTTAGCGGGGAGTCTGCTTCCTCCTCTCTCTCTGCCTCTCTGCCTACTTGTCATCTCTCTCTGTGTCAGATAAATAAATAAAAATCTTTAAAAAAATAAAGTATTTATAAGCTACTTCGTGCATTCACACCTAGAGATACAGGTGAGTGAAGAATATTTTGTGCACTTACCTTGACAAGAGAAAAGATGGATCATTTGTGGAACTTAAAGTCAATGTAGAAAGCATTGCAGTTTGAGGGAGTATAGAAAAATAACAAAAAATAAGCAGGACCCACATTATGAAGGATATTTAAGTCATATGACAGTGACTTAACTGTCTCTTAAAGTCATGGAAGCCCCTGAAAAATTTTAATCATAAGAACCAATCTGATTGCTTATAAGCAAGCATGGGGAAACCAATCAGACATCAATATACATTGAAATAGGGCTGTGACAGGAGCCTCACTGAACAATCTTGAAGAAGGAGTGAGATATGAAGACCATCTAGAAAGCTCTTTCGAAAAAAAAAAAAATACGTGAAAGGGACTGCAGAAATAAGTGAAGGCTATCAGGGACATAGGATGGAAGGATTCAAAATCACGTCCTTCTCACCTTCTTGTGAAACTGATTTAAAAAAATTTAGTTGCCTCCATCACTCTTATGTTACATTTAGCTGCAGTAGCCCATAGAGATCACGTCTTAATCTGTCAGATTCTGAGGACAACTGCCGATCGATGGGGTGCACTATTCTGTTAAAAACATAACTAGCGTGTACTACATTTCCGCTCTGGCACTGACCACCCCGAGTTATTGCAGACCCCACAAGTAAAAGGGCAGAGTCTCCAACAAGAACGCCCTTACTTCAGACCCCGGCTGTACTTTGGGTGTAACAAAGCCACCTGCATTTCTGACCAACGGGCTATAAATTTGGGATTCCTATGACTCTTTTAGTTTCAAAAATTCAATAGAATGGCTTATACAATAATAGTTTTATTATAAAGAAACAATATAGGGCAAAAAAAATCTGATAGTGTCAACTATTGGCAGAAATATAGGACATTTTGGACTTTCAACTGCTGATAGGACTATACAGTGAAACAACTACTTTAGAAAACAGTATGGTGTTTGCACAAGGTTTAAGACTTATATCTCCTCTGACTCAACATTTCCACTCTGGGGCATCTGGGTGACTCAGTCAGTGAAGCATCTGCCTTTGGCTCAGGTCTTGATCCCAGGGTCCTGGGATGGAGCCCTATCTAGGACTCCCTGCTCAGCGGGGAGTCTGCTTCTCCCTCTTCCTCTACCCCTCCCTCCTGCTTATGTTCTCTTGCTCTAATAAATAAATAAAGCCTTTAAAAAAACATAAAAAAAATTTCCACTTCTAAGACTGTATTTTGGAATAGTGGCCAATTACAAGCATTAGATATAAATACACAGATATAAAGCAAGGTCTCACCTTTGTTCTTATTAACCAAAAACAGAATATCTCAGTTCCTCAGTGCTTTTTCTATTATTCTATTCTATTCTATTCTGATCTATTCCATTCCATTCCACTTTACATTCATATGCAAATGAATACTATACAGTAATGGGAAAAAAATCTGTAGTTATGCACAAGAATAAATTGAAACAACATAATGCTTGCTAATAGCAACCAGAAAAAAAAATCCCATTTGATGATTTCCTGTACATAAAGTAAAATAGCAGCAAATCTGAACTGTACCGTAGAATGATATACATGTATTTAAGCAGCATGATGCTCAAAAGATAGGGTTTTATTACCAAAAACATTATGACAGTGATTACCTATGGGTTAAAGGAGAGTGAGTACTTGAAAAGAGTTGTTTTAAGGGTTTCTGGAATATTATAAATGTATTATTTCTTGACTATAATGATGGTTTCAAGTTTGTTCAATTTTTAATAATGTATTACACTGTTAATTAACAGAAAGTGGACTGCACCATATGTATTACGGTTCACAATTAAAATTTAAAAGACAAATCACCATATACGTACTTTGAGACAGCTTTCAATAACATATTATCTATTTTTTTTATAGCAAGTTGAACAGACATTTTACCTAAGGAACAGACATTTTCCTAATTGGGAATGTTTGTCAAAAGCCTGTGCTTTAGTAAAAGCATCATCTCCTGTAATTAGCATTTAGTGTTCTTAAATACATTACAAACTTCAATAACATGGAGAGGAATACAATTTTATTGACAATTCACGGATTTATGTAGTACCATCAGCAGCACCATTTTCCAGGCATTGTTGTTTAAAACTTTCAGTCCCCTTTATTTAAATGAAATAGACTGGCTCTTATGGAATTTGGAGTTTAACAATGATCACTTATCCTAATCTTGTATCTTTCCATGAATTATTTGAGGAGCAAAATCATTTGATTAGAATGCCCGTTTTTCACATCAGAGCAGATGTTCATTATTTTCATCCTGGTATAATTTCCATTATCAACAGTCTTTATTTGTGTGTTGTACTTCAATAAAACTACAACAAATGCTACAGTAAAATGTCAGCCATATTTGCTTTAATTTTTACCAATTAAAAAAAAAACAACTAGAATTAGTTTAGATTCAAAGCAATTTGGGGGCGCCTGGGTGGCTCAGTGGGTTAAAGCCGCTGCCTTCGGCTCAGGCCATGATCCCAGGGTCCTGGGATCGAGGCCCACATCGGACTCTCCGCTCAGCAGGAAGCCTGCTTCCTCCTCTCTCCTCTCTCTCTGCCTGCCTCTCTGCCTACTTGTGATCTCTCTCCCTGTGTCAAATGAATAAATAAAAAAATCTTAAAAAAAAAAAAAGATTCAAAGCAATTTGGAAAGGTATTGTTATTGGGTTTTTTTTTCACTGAAGTGTTATTCCTAAAATAACTTTACGCTAGAGGAGAAAGTCAACTGTCACAGGGTTTCGTGCTTCCCTGTGGCGCTGACCCCACTAGCGAAACACTCCTGGCCCCATGACCCAGCCGTTTTCCCATTTCTGCCCAGGTCCAGGACAGCCAAAGTGCACAGCAGCAAGTCTGAAGGATCACCAAGTGTCCAAATCTGATAAAAATCGAGCACCCAAATCTGATACAATTTGATTCACCCAAATAAATGATAATATTATAATCCAAA
The DNA here is from genome assembly GCA_002007465.1 of Ailurus styani. Taxonomy (NCBI): domain Eukaryota; kingdom Metazoa; phylum Chordata; class Mammalia; order Carnivora; family Ailuridae; genus Ailurus; species Ailurus styani. The sequence goes on along the minus strand of LNAC01000130.1, from coordinate 3,499,864 downwards.
GGATAAATGAAGGTCCATTATGTCCATAATGACATAAATAAATGAATAAATATGAGTGAAATAACAAATACAAGTAGTTTATGTAGATATTCCCCACAACTCCTGACTGTCCCACAGCAGAAGGTGGAGCTCGGTGCCCCTTCTCTTTGAGTATAGGTTCCAGGATCATTTTGTATTCCCTGCCCCAATCCTTAGGACTTGCCATTCTCCCAGGAGCTCTCGTAAACATGACTTCCTGTTGATATCTCTGGCTCTAATCCAGTGTTGCATGGGTCATTCTAGCTTCCTTTCTTGTTTATTTGTAACTTCATTCTGAGAAATCTGGATTCCATTATCTATAGTATATGTAACCCTGGCATATGCAGATAGTAGCTTCAGAATTACTTACATTCTGTGACAAACACATTTACCAGAACCAGAACAGTATTTAGGCTCAGTTCCTTTGGTCTTTGGCTTTACATGCTCAAACTTGACTTTTTTAATAAAGATTTTATTTATTTATTTGACACACAGAGAGAGATCACAAGTAGGCAGAGAGGCAGGCAGAGAGAGAGGAGGAAGCAGGCTTCCCGCTGAGCAGGGAGCCCGATGCGGGACTAGCCTGATGCGGGACTAGCCCGATGCGGGACTCAATCCCAGGACCCTGAGATCATGACCTGAGCCGAAGGCAGAGGCTTTAACCCACTGAGCCACCCAGGCACCCCTCAAACTTGATTTTTAAAAGTTATTTAAGTCAGTTCCCATTTTTTCACTCTTTGCTTTGAAGTTGTATTTGTAATACTATTATATTTGTTTGTCATTGTCTGCATTTCTTCCTGGGATCACTCCCACCTCTGGTGACTGTTTTTTGTTAATTTTTAGATAGTGTTCTCTCGCTCTATGGACCTTGGGTGTTGGATATATCACTCTATGTATATAATATATAATTTGAAAAATAAAAGGGGTAAAAAACCAAAATACAAAATTAAATATTAAAAAGTACAGAACTAACCTAACTAGATGGTGGGTTACAGCAAAGTTAAACACACACCACATACAATTAATTTAAGTAACTTTCTGAGCACAACATTCAGATGTATACCCTTAGACAAAAAATCTGCCACATAATCATGATTTTTTTTTACTAAGATTTCTTTGGGGGGATAGTATTATCAGTATAATGATTAAGAAACATGTCATTTACATTGTAAGATAGAACAAATTATTAAATAGAGACATATCATCAGGAATCAGCATTTTCTCTGTGGCAGAGTAAACACTCGAAGTGACAGAAGAAGAGGAAGAATCCTGAGATGTTAAATTGGAACAGGAGAAATCAGTATTAAGCCATGACCTTTTAAAAAATACCTTATTTTTGTCCAGTGAAAGAGCCTAGAAGAAAGAACATTCCAGCAGCAGTAAGCATACATACTTCTCAGATCTTGGTATCTAAATACTGTTCCCAGTAAAAAAAAAAAAACAGAGCTCTTTGAAGAAGGTGTTGAGTGTAGATCTGGAGCTTCAAAAACATTTTTCTTAAATGAGGCTGGAGGATCTTCTGGGCACTAAAATTGAGAAAGTGCCAAAAGATAGATGTATCAAAAAAGACACATAGCCAATGTAAAGACTTTCATTGGCCAAATCTGAGGAAATTGTACCACCGAAAAGAATAAGGCTATTATGTTTTAATAACACTTGACTACGGAAAGAATGCACAAGTACATCATCTTTGGGGGGCAGGAGGGATCTGTAAAGGGACATGGCAGGAAGTTAAGAAACTTGCCTACATAGAAAAATGCCAGGAAATAGAGAAGGGATGAGAAAAGAAAACAATCATTTTGTAATTAACAGTGTGTTAATTGATTCAGACAACTGATGCCTGAATTATTTCAATCAATAACTTCAACTATTGCCAAATAAGATATTCAAAGAGCTTCACACAGTTAAAGTATAAATTTCAAAGGGAAATAGAATATAGTGCATTTCCAAGAAAAAGCTAGTAAATACTACCTTAAATAAGGTGGACACTTTTAGTTCAACCAATAAGACAAACTAACAGATATTCTTAGAGTATAATGCAATAGAGAGTATATAATATCACCTCTCTAGTTGTCTTGCGAAATATGTATTCTCTGACTCTGTTCACATGAAAATAAGCAGACAAATTGAGACTTCCTGACATTTTTCAGACAAACGGTATAGATTCTTCAAAAAAAAAAACACGTATTGCAAAAATAATAGATCTTTAAGGTCCTAAAGTTATTATAATAAAGCCAACTCATCCTTGAACTGATACTAGATTTTACTATGACATTATGGGTACATTGGGGAAAATGTTTGTGGACTCTACATGAGATAATATTATTTTAATGTTTAATTTCTTGGAAGGGAAAACGTTACTGTGGCTTTATGAAAGAATGCTTTCATTCCTGGAGGCTACATGATAATGTATTAGAATGAAGTAAGCATGCTTTCTTTAATTTTCATGCAACTTACTTTCAAATATTACAGCAAAATATATTAACAAGTGGTGAATGTGGTTAAGCGACTGCCTTCAGCTCAGGTCATCATCCCAGGATCCTGAGATGGAGCATCGCATTGGGCTCCTTGCTCAGCGGAGAGCCTGCTTCTCAGTCTGCCTGGGGCTCCCCGCTTCTTGTGCTCTCTGTCGCTATCTCTGCCTCTGTGTCTCTCATAAATAAATAAATAAATAAATAAATAAACAAACAAACAAATAAATAGAGTTGGATTCTCAACTGACTGAGCCACCAGGTGCCCCAGAAAACAACTTATTAGTATCTTACCAAATATTATTCAGGCTGAGGTGAGATGATGACTCTAAAACCTGAATATGTAAATTCATCATCCTTTTCTGATGGCAATTTCAATACCACTAACAAGGTATTTTAAGATGTTCTTATTTGTACATAAAAGAAGTATATGTTAAGGAAATCATCATGTATGAGGTTAAAAGGTATATTCTAATATTGACTTATAACTAAAAACATAAAACATGTTTATTGTCCAAAAATATAGAAAAGGTTATATACATTTTGATATCTCTTAAGTATAGTAACATGGAGGTCTAAAGTTATATACTGAAAGCATTTCATAAAATGCAAAATGCATGATGGAAGAAGAAATGAGAAAGGAACACTTGTTCATATATAATTATAATTTTTTAAAGAAGTATAAAGAACAAAAATTAGATAAAAGACATCTTAGGAATATCTATTACTGACGGTTATAAGTATGGTTTTCATTATTAATGGGCTTTCTTTTTCAATGAAAAATAAAGTTTTCATATAGTTATTCAAAGAACACCATTCTGAACACCAACTCAGACAGAAACCAGAGTGTATTCTGTGTATTATCTCAATGAAATTAATGTGCCGGGCGCCTGGGTGGCTCAGTGGGTTAAAGCCTCTGCTTTCGGCTCAGGTCATGATCTCAGGGTCCTGGGATCGAGGCCCACATCGGGCTCTCTGCTCAGCAGGGAGCCTGCTTCCTCCTCTCCTTGTCTCTCTCTCTCTGCCTGCCTCTCTGCCTACTTGTGATCTCTCTCTCTGTGTCAAATAAAAAAAAAAAAATGGCCTTTAAAAAAAAAAAAAAAAAAAAAGAAATTAATGTGCCAACATCAAGTCAGTAAACAGGACAATATATTGTACCACAGTGCTAAAATAATGTTAAAGTATGAAATGTTTGTATTCCGAAACAGAAACTATCCTTATGCAAGCACCATTCAGTAAGGATTCTGTGATATTAAGATTTCAAGGCTGCTGTCACTTAAGATCATGAAGTTCAGTAAAGATTCTTTTGCAACAACAAAAGCAACAGTGAAAATTATACTAGCCTTGGAAGGGGACTGGACTCGCCCTGTGGAATCAAGTATATACAGATAAAAATGATTTAACTTGTAGTGAAACCGAAGCAAACTAAAAGCAACCATATATTTTGTGTTATTTATCAAATTTTCTTTCCCAAAAAAGAGTATTAAAGTTTTAACTAAATGTGGCCATGAAAACTCATTTGTTCTGGCCTTTTTTGGATCCTCTTTTTACGCGACCTTTTTCTGTAAGAGTTCCTGTTCCTTTTCTGTGTCCCACCTCAGTAAAAGACCCTGCTGATCGATCCAAACCACTTCTATGTTGGATGGGTCACTTTCTGTGTCAGGACTGATTGATAATAATTGCAGAGAAGCATCTGTCTTAGTCTGCTCTTTTTAAAGGTAAGACTTGAAAGAATAGAGAGTATCAGCTGAATTGCTTCTGTTTGAGTCATTTCTGTTTCTGTTCTTGGTGCCTGGATCCCTGTGTATGCAGGAACAGGAGGACAGGAAGTTGTTCTCTAATAAGCAAAACAATTGCTTTCAAAGTCCCTTCTCTTCCTCTGAATTGCTGCACTGGGAAAAGTTTTATCAATTTTTCTGACATTTGAAGGAAAATAAAAACTCCTGATCAGAGTTCCACAGACAATGTCTCTTCAAATCTTGCAATGCCCTTTATGCTACAATTACTTCCTTTGTGATTCTTTCAAATGTCTCCTAATAGCAGCAGCCCTGCTTGAAACTGTCTGCTTTTGGCCCACTAGGTTTACTTTTTAACTGCAAATGTGGGATAAAAGTCAAAGACAAGAGAATGTGCACTGATTACAGTTATCTAAAAATGTTTATTTAAGCCTCTTGTGGCATCTGGCTGACAGGGTTTGATACACCTTCGTCCAGTTTCCAATGATGATAATTATAAAATGAAAATAACTAAAAATGTAGTAAATCCTTAAATAACTAAACTGTAGGTCTTTGGATAAACAAATTGTTGGACCTCATTAAAATCCCTGCTAACATCCAGTCAAATAAAGTTAGATTAAGAATAATCTATCTGGGCTTTCCAATATGAGAGTCTCAGGTCCCTCTTATGAAAGAGATCTCTGGAGTAGAATATTAAAACAGGTAGCATATTAATTATTAGATTTCTTAGAATGTGTCTACTGACTCCAAACAGCTGTATACTTGTTGGAAAAGGCTGCTGCTGAGTTCTGTATCAAAGGGGTTCCTTCCTTTCTCCAGATAGACAGATAGATAGATAGGTAGATAGATAGATAGATAGATAGATAGACAGACATGAAATTTATTTTCTAGAATTGGGGATAAGGAAGTTTTATATTTATAGAATGTTTTAAAAATGCATACTTATAATGAAGTTCCTATGAGTGACATTATGGTTTTGTGTGAATAGGAGTCTTCTGTTGTTCTTTGTTCCTGAGTGTATACAGTGTATATTGTCCAGTTTATCATTCTTGTAGGCTTTAAATGAATTCTGCTATAACTACTATGATTTACTTATTGCTTATTTTTTAAAACATTGGTGAAAGTTTTACTCTTTTGTTACGTAGTTTTGTTTCTTCATAACCATTACATTTTCCCACATGAATTAAGACTATTAATAGCAAATATCTACATATCTATATATCTATACAGTTGTATCTCTCTATCAAAGTGTTTCCTTCCTTTCTCTAGATAAAGAAGAATAGATACATAGATATTTCCAACCTTCTCTGTTTCTCTGTCTCTTATTTTGTTGTATAATTAAAAGGTTAGAGTGATATGTGGCATCAAACTCCAGAAATATATTCGCCTTTCAATTTTGCTATTTTTCTTTATCCAAATAGAGGCAAAAACTCCCAGAAAAGAGTTGGTCTAAAGCTCACAGTAAAAGTGGATCGTTGTATTTAAAAAATGGAATCTCCATAAAATGGTGATGTATATAGAAATAGAAACACAGAGAAAAAATAGTACCAGATCATTGAGTTCATTTAACAAAGGCTTCTTGAACATACACTATGTGCAAGTGGTGCTCTAGGCACTGAGATACATCAATTAAAAATAAATATCACTACCTCCTTGGGGCTCACATTCAAGTTTCAAGAGTTAGGCAATAAAAAAGTTACCTTTCAAGCAAATTACATGGTCTATCAGAAAAAGTATAACTAAAAACCGTTAGGTAAAGCAGTAAAGACCATCAGTTGTACTATTATAATGGAAGGAACAGTATGCGTAGGCCACATTGAGAAAAGGAGATGTGTAAGAGTTGAAGACATAGACAGATGCATTAATGGGAGAAGAATATTCCAGGGAGCAGGGACAACTACAGCAGAGACGTGACACCCACAAGGTGCCTTCTGTGTCTGGATAACAGAGTCAGTAGGAAAAAAAAAAGTTAGGAAAGGATATCAGAAATGTAAATGATGCCAAGACAAGTATAGTTTATAGACTATTTTAAGGACATTGACTTTTACTTTGGATTAAAGGTTAAGGCATTAAAAGATTCAGAATAGAAGATTGGCAATATCTGATTTACATTTACCATGATCTCTCTGGATGCTTTTTTGAGAATATAGTGTCAAGTCTACAAAGGGTCATGGTAGAGGCCGTGATGGTGGTCAGAGATGATAGATTTTAATAATTCGCTGGAGTGAGTATACAAATATCAGACAAAATAGACCTTAAAATAAAAATGTATGTTCCTAGAAGAATAAAGAAAAGAATCCATCTGTTAACAAAAGGATCAATAGTCACAGAGGATATAATATTTTATGCATATATGTACCAAAGAACAGCGTCAATAGACAATTCAACAATACTAAGCAAATAGCCTGTATTAGTTTCCTAGGGTTATCATAACAAATTACTACAAACTCTGATGGCCTAAAACAAAAGACATTTATCCTCAGACATTTCTCTGCAGGCTAGCATTCTGAAATCAAGGTGTTGGCAGGGCCATGCTCCTTGTGAAGGCACTAAAGAAAAATCCTTCCTTGACTTTAGCTTCTGTTGGTTGTGGACCATCCATGATGTCTCTTGGTTTATAGTAACTTAAATCCAATCTCTTTTTCTGTATGTACATGGTCTTCTTCCCTTTGTGTCTGTCTGTGTGTTTTCACATAACCTTCTTGCAGGATACCAGTCATTGATGTCCATTTGATATTTCCATTATGATTCAATCTTATCCAAGTACATCTGTGAAGACCTTTTTTCTAAGTCACACTGTAAGGTTTTGAGTGGACGTGAATTTTGGTGGGGACACTAGTCAACCCAGTAGAGTTCATTCTCTGCCCACACAAATTCATGTCTTTCCCATTTGAAAAATGGATTCACATCAAACCAACATCTACAAAAGTCTTAACCAATTTCAGCATCAACTCTACAGTCCAAATCCTATCTAAGCATAAACTTAAAAGTTCCAAGTTTCATCATCTAAATCATGGATGAGACTTTGAGTATGATCCATCCTGGACAAAATTGCTCTCCATCTGTGGATTTGTAAAACTAAAAAGCAGGTTATCTGATTCTAAAATATAATAGCATAGGATAGACATTCCCATTACAAAATGTAGATGTTAGAAGGAAAAGAGGAGATACAGGTAATGAGCAAGTCCACAACTCAGCAGGGAAAATTCCATTAGGTTTCAAGCCCTGAGAACAATCCCCTTCAGTGGAAAGCTCCCAAATCTGTTCCCATAGAGAGACCTTGGGGCCCCAGTTTGAGCCTGTGGAAGTAACTTTGCCTTGCCCTGTGGCAGTGGCCCTCTGACTTCTGGGCAGTTCATTTCCTATTTATGGAATTCCAGAAATCTTATAGCCTTCCTTAATTTTTCTCCCTGCCTTTGTCTTCTTCAGTATAAGATGACAGTATTTTTACTTACATATCATTCTCAAAAACCTTATTGATCTTCTGTGGATGTCAAGAGGACTCATCCATATCAAAAGAGGGTGTTTCATAGATCCTTTCAGGAAGAGTCCATCTCTGTTCTTAGCTTAAGGAGAGAGATGGTCATTTTGATCAATAAATTGCATACTTAATTTCCTGAGAAAGTTTTTCCAGCCACACCCTTGATCCTGATTCCAGAGCAACCTATCTGGATTAGCTAAGAATTTCACAAAGCATAAAGTGCTATGCTAGCTCCTCTTGTTTAACAGTTTCTTCATCAATTTCATCTTTTTTCTTTCACATTTTACTGTAAGCGCTAAGAAGTCAGTTCACATATTCCACATTTTGCTTGGAAATCTCTTCAGCTAAATATCACCATCACTCCAAGTTCATCACTTCCAAGTTTTACTTTTCTCCCAAGAGTAGAATAAAATTCTGTCAAGTTTGCTGCCACTTTATAACTGGGATTGCTTTTCCTTCAGTGTCCAACACGTGCTCTTCATTTCCATCTGAGACTTCCTCATAAGTACGTTAAATATTCATATTTCCAGCAACCTTCCATTTGGGACACCATATGTGTCCTTTAAGATGACAGGAGCCTTCTCTATGGCTCTCCTCACACTTTATTGAGCTCTCAGCCCTGTCACCTTTGACACATATATTTCTATCAAAATCTTCAAGGCGATCTAGATAGTTTTCTATCATGTACTTCAAAATTTGTTCAACCTCTAGTCATTAGCTCATCCCAAACACTGTTTCAAGTTTTAGATACTTGCTACAGCAGTACCTCACTTCCCAGCACCAAAATCTCTATATTAGTACCTAAGTCTGCTGTAATAAATTACTGCAGATCTGGATGGCTTAAATCAGACATTTCTTCTCTCAGAGTTCCAGAAGCCAGAAGTCATAAATCAAGGTGTCAGCAGAGCCATGTTCCCTCTGAGAGCACTAGGAAGGAATCTACCCTTGCCTCCCCTACCTTCAGATGGTTGTTGGCGATCATTAACATCCTTTGGTTCGTACTAGCATAATTCCTGTCTCTGCCACTGTGCTCACATAACTTCTTTCTTTTGTGTCTGCCTTAAAAATACTGTATTTCCAAATCAGGCCACATTCTGAGGTTCCGGTTAGATAAGAGTTTTGTGGAAACACTGTTCAACCTAGTGCATCATCCCTCCTTCAAAAATGAATAGAAAAACTAGGCAGGCCAAGAAGGATAGGAGACTTGAACCATTATATAAGCAAACTAGACTTAAAAGACATCCATAGAACACTCTACCAAACAAAAGCATAACACACATTCTTCTCAAGTGCTCATGTTTAAGAACATTCTCCAGGATGAGCCATAGATTGGGCCTCATCAGACCTCAGGAAATTTAAAAGGACAGAAATAATAGAAAGTGTTTTCTCTGGCCACATTTGATTGAATTAGGAAACAACATAAAGAAACTTGGGATAATCACAGGCATATGGAAATTACACAAATCACTGCTAAATAACTAATGTGTCAAAGAAGAAATTAAAAAAAGAAGTTAGGACATATTTTGAGATGAACGAAAATGAAGATACAATGTGCTAAGAGATTTAAGATTCACCCATACTTCAGGGAATCTTATAGAAGTAAATGCCTACATTAAAAATGAAAAAAAACTGACCTGAGATTAATAACTTAAATTTCTTAAACTTCTACCATATGCACTGGACAAAGAAGGACAAATTAAACTAAAAGGAAGGAAATAATAAGAATTGGAGCAGAAATTTATGCAAAGGACAACAGAAGAATGTAAAGAAAATCAATAAAACTAAAAGATGGCTTTTTGAAAAATCAATAAAACTGACAAAACATTATAGTTGGACTGACCTTATTCCCCCAGTAGATCCACAAAATCAAAACAATCGTTTTCAAAATTTCAGCTGATTTCTTTGGAAGAAAACTGACAAGCTGATTCTAAATTTCATATGGAATTACAAGAGACCCATACTACTACCCAAAACAATCTTGAAAATAACAAGATTGTAGAACTCACACTCTTACCTTTCAAAACTTACTACGAAGCAACAATAGCCAAGGCAATCCGATACCAGCCTAAGGATAGGCATTCAGATCTCACCTCACACCATATAGAAAGACAACCTGCGTGCACACACACACACTCACACACTAAAGAACGTTCTTCCATTAACCTAAGCCTCACAGTTGCTTAACCAGCAAGATGTGGGAGTCATTATTTTTATGTCGTTCTCACTTTCATATCCACTCCATAAACAAATTGTAATAGTTTCATTCGTTAAAATTGCCAATAGCCTCCCCTCTGGATTTTATACCCTTTGGTCTTCTGTGCTCTACAATCCATTATTCAAAAAAGCTACAGATACCTTTTTGAAAATGTAAATAAATTGTTTTCCACATTGCTTAGTGTCCACCAGTGTTTTCTCTCTTTGGAACATATTCATGGCTTTCTTTCCGGACTTTAGGAATACTAAGTTATTTCTTATGTCAGGGCCTTTCAACTTGATTTCTCTGACTTCTTTTTCTATTCTTTATTTCCCTCTTCCATTTAGATCTAAACTCATGCTACTTCTGTGGACACTATTTACAATGTTCCCTTTCCCCTATGATTAACTTGTCATTGAATACATGATTATCGAGGTCGTACTTTGTTCCAGGCACTGTTTTTAAACACTCTAGGTTCAGAATACTATAATTTTGATTTTATCACAATTTCTAATCATGGTTTTTACTTCCTGTCTTGCTTATTGACTGTCTCCTTGCCAAGATCTCTGTATTTTGTTCCATGTAGTCTACTTGCACATAACACAAAGCCCTTACCCATAATAAATACTTGACGAATATTCTCTGAATAGATGTGCCATGTGTTGGCATTATGAACATAGCTTTTCTATCATACTTTACACAGTGTATAAATGCCAGTCTGGAACAACAGTACCAGCCAGAAATATTAACTCAGAGCCCACTCCAACCTACAAATTACATTTATACTTCATGATTTTACCTCCTTGGCTTTTTATTTCCTTTCATAGTATATCAGCCCTTAATATTTCTTAGAAGCCCTGTTCTTGTTTTTTTTTTTTTAAGATTTATTTATTTATTTGAGAGAGAAAAAGAGAGAGAGAGAGAGAAAATACAAGTGGGGGGAGGGAAAGAGGGAGGAAGAGAAGAAGACTCCCCACTGAATGTAGATCCTGATTCCAGGTTCCATCGCAGGACCCTGAGATCATGATCTCAGTCAAAATCAAAATCTGATGCTTAACCAAATAAGCCACGTAGGCGCCCCAGAGGCCCTGCTCTTTATGCATTTGTCTGTTCATTTGCTCAACAAATATCTACTGAACTTTTGTATTTGTCAGTCATTATGTTAAGGATTGGAGATAGATACATAGAGGTAGGGTTTTTACTCCAATGGAGTTCATCATCTGTCCTATAGATAATTGCAATAAACTGTATGAATTCCTCTCCTGTATAAGGCAGTGCTCTGCTGTAACATACAGAAGAGAAACAAATCCTGATATGGGCATTCAGAATGGTCCTCTTGGCAGGCAGATTAAATATTAAGCTGTATCTTAATAAAAGGATCAACTCTCTCAAAGAGATGAGCAGCTGCAGGCAAAGACCAGGTGGAGGTCATTCTCTAGTTTACAGACTCAACCACCTTACTGAACTCCTGGCTCTATACACTACTTTGATTTCAGGGTTCCGTTCAGCTTTCTAAGGGGTGCTCCCTCAAACACTCCTCCAAGACCCTGCAGCAATACCCCCTGCCACTCTCATCTTCTGTAATCCTCAGCATCTGAAAATAAATGCAAGAAAGGAGCAGCTTGAAAGACAGAAGACAGAAAGTGAGGACTTTGGGGAGTGGAAGAGTCTGGGTTTAAAATGCACCTGAGAAAGTTACAGATGATAAAATCTTTTGACAAGGACTCAGAAAAGGACACAGGTGAGGAAGGGTGCTTCGAGGCTAATGCTGGTCTAAATATCTCCAAAGTTCATTTTACTATAATAACTAGTAATGTAGCTGGCTGGGAAGGAATGACTATGTTGAAAAAATATCCATTATGAGAACCATAAAGATTTTTATTTTGATTCTTAAAATGTACATTAACAGAGACAGAGGATCAAGTATGCAATGTTCTGTTTAACTTTTGGTAGTAAACCTGTACTGTACAAGTATCAATTACATTGATATTTGAAAATACCATTTATACTATCACTCAATCTCTGGTGAAATCACCTCATACTCCTCCCAGATGTTATGTATCTGAGGTACTGAAAATGATTTTATAATACATTGTCATCGATGATTGACTAATACATAAGCTAGTATATCTCCAAGTTGTATAAAGGAATTTAGTAACGCAAATAGTGGTGGATTTATATATAAATAATTAGTGAATTTACTATACATAATAGGAATAAGTAAATTCATAGTAGTCATGTTAATTTATTTATACCTAATATCAAGTTTATATCTAATTTGGATATATTTCTTAAATCTTTAGAACATTCATTTAAAAATATTCAAAAAACACACGTTAAGTTTTAGTTTACCTGGTTTAGCCAGTATAGCATATGTCTTAGGAAAGTATTATGCAATGAATCCCACAATTGTTATCTAGAGGAAGTTGCCTAAAATGGACATATTACTATTTTCAACAGCAGACATCCTTTAATATTAGTTTTGTGGAGAACAGCTAAGAAATTCCAAAGCTTTGGGCGCCTGGGTGGCTCAGTGGGTTAAAGCCGCTGCCTTCGGCTCAGGTCATGATCCCAGGGTCCTGGGATCGAGGCCCACATCGGGCTCTCTGCTTGGCGGGGAGCCTGCTTCCTCCTCTCTCCTCTCTCTCTGCCTACTTGTAATCTCTCTCTCTGTGTCAAATGAATAATAAAAAAAAAAAAAAAATCTTAAAAAAAAAAAAAAAAAAAAAAAATCTTAAAAAAAAAAAAAAAAAGAAATTCCAATGCTTACACATGTATAAAATGTGAAATACCAACACTTCCTGTTAGAAAGCCTCACTTACAGAATATATAGAGAATAAAAAGGCTCACACCATTAAAATATTTTCCCATGTAAAGATCACCCAGTTACATCTTCAAATAGAGTAAATGTTGTCCTTTTAGCAATCTGATTTCCTTTAGTCAGCCCCAGGTTTAAACTGCAATTCAATCTGAACTTTCTTCTGAACAGTTTATACATTAGCTGTCCCTATTATTTTAGTGTCCTCCCACTGAAAACTAGAATACGTAGAGCAATGCCCCGGTCTCTCTGATACATACACTATTCCTCCTCCATTGCAAAGAGTGTTGCATTCTAAGCACTTAGAAATGTGAGTTCTTAAGGTCCTTCTGCTCACTGGTGCAAAGTGGTATTTTTACTTATGTTCAAGTGTTTCTTTATATACTTCATCTATTACTGAGTTCATATAGATGCATATAATTATGAAACTTTAGAAGGGCTTTTTAAATGAAATATTTGAGTTCATTTTCCATAACAGGAATAATTTCCATGGTGGATGAAGAATATCTATAGAGCTGCCATTCTGTTTAGGAAGGGCTCCATTGGAAGATTCTATCTTAGGATAGACTAGAAAATAACTTCCGGCTATTCCATACCTGTACATTCCAGGTCTGCTTTCTGGAATAATAATAAATGTATTCTCTTTGGCAAAGCACAGCTCGTAGATATTTGAACAGAACTATTTGCCATATAAATGACATAGGCTACTTCCAGTGCCCCTTATGTTACTTGATTTTCTAGCTCTTCAGCCTGCTGGTAATCCTTTTATGGCCCCTCTTGAGACTGTCAACTTCCCTTTTTATAACATGGAAGGAGTACAGCGTTGAATGTGACTATTACCTTATCTGAGAATGACACTGTATTTTGAATTAGCCATCATGCAGCATGCTTCAAGTATAACTAAGTTATAATCAACTAAAAACCCCATTATCAAAGTGTATTGTATAAATTACAATTCATTTATTGTTTCCAATGTATATTTAACCAATTGGGTTTCACAAAGACATCCAGGATTCTAAATTTTTGGAAATGAGTTCTGTCAGTGCTCTGAAATACACGTTAAGTAGAAATTATAACAAAACCTTATGATATCATGTTAAATTTGACATTATAGTGACCCTGCTTTTATCTTCACAATGGAAAAGGAAATTGCAGTGCATTTATGTTTACGTTTTTAGTTTGGATTGGAGGAATTTGGCATTATCTTGTTTAAGGAGCAAAGGGCAGGGAACAGGTTTGTGGGAAATTAAGTTCAGCTCTGAACACACTGAGCTTGAGTTGCTAGACAGATTTCCAGGTGAAGAGGTGGAACACACAGTGGAGAAAGTATCAGAAAATGGAGAAAAGATGAGACAGAGCTCAAAAGTAAAAATAAGAGGATAGTGAGATCTCAGATTTAGGAGAAATTTTGCCAATCTATGCATAAAAATTTTATGTTATCTGCACAAAATTCAGTTAATTGTTGATTAATTTTGTCCTACTTAAATGTGTATATTATATTATTTTCTATTCTTTTAATTCTGTTCAAAATTATCCAGTGTATATTTAAATACACACACACACACATAATCTTTATAGGCATGTCATTTAAAGAACTAGACTGGGATGACCTTTCTGAAAAAGAGTGTAAAAGGAGAAGTCTTAAAATATGAATTAAGGGAAACACTTATTTTAGATTTAATGAAAAGGAAAAGGAGCCAGAAAAGAAGTTGGAGAATGCGGCAGAAATTAGTTGGAGTCTCAGAAGTTTGACTCTATTCTTCCCAGACACTCTATTAAGATACATTTTCCAACCTCCTTGTAGCTACATTTTTTTTATTTTTTATTTTATTTTATTTTTCTTGTAGCTATATTTGGTCCTGATAGTAGTCTCTGAGCAATGAAGAATCTTATGGAAGTGAAATGAAGTCAGTATGGGACTTGATACATGATCCTTACAACTTCATTTTTACTCACTTCTGGGGAAGGTGCTAAGGGAAAGAAATGGAATAATCTTAGATGTTTGGATATTCTTCTGAGGAGTGTTGCTCAGTAGAGTTGTCTAATTAAGAAAGCCCATAAGAATGAGAAATATATTCAAATACCTGTCATTTGATTTTGTTTCTACTGACTTCATTTTTTTCTAGACTTTGAATAATGTTTTTCCTTTTCTTTGCATGCCCGTTGATTTCTGATTGAATACTAGACATTAAGAATATACATTGTTGAGGGGTTCCTGGGGTGACTCAGTTGTTAAGCATCTGCCTTCAGCTCAGGTCATGATCCCAGAGTCCTGGGATTGAGTCCTGCATCTGGCTCCCTGCTCAGCGGGAAGCCTGCTTCTCCCTCTCCCACTCCCCTTGCTTGTATTCCCTCTCTCGCTGTCTCTCTCTCTGTCAAATAAATAAAATCTTAAAAAATAAAGAATATATGTTGTTGAATCACTAAACTGTATACCTGAAACTAATATTACACTGTATATTTACTAATAAGAATTAAAAAAAAAATTTAAAGGGGCACCTGGGTGGATCAGTCGTTAGGCATCTGCCTTCGGTACAGGTCATGATCCCAGGGTCCTGGGATCAACCCCCGCATCAGGCTCCCTGCTCTGCGGGAAGCCTGCTTTTCCCTCTCTCACTCCCCCTGCTTGTGTTTCTCCCACTCTCTTGATGTGTTCCTCTCTGTCAAATAAATAAATAAAATCTTAAAAAAAAGAAACCCAAAAACTTAAAGATTATGGCATTGTAGAGATTCTGGCTGGAGGCTGACTACAAGGGCTTAGAGAGCTATAAATGGTAAAACAATACGTGGGTAAAGAAAATGTATAACATTCTTAAGAAATGAAGTCTAATGGATCATACTACCTATGGATAGTATGATTTTTGAAACACATTTAGCTTATTTAGTTTAAACAAGGTTTGACTACAGGGATGAATCTAGGGGAAATAGACATGGAAAGTGGACAAAAAGGTAGACTAACTAAATATGCTTTAGGGAAAAGCAGAAAAATATATGGAATAAGAATTCACATAATTATATACATGTTGGTAACTCAATTTCAAGGACAGAACTCTGTGGTTTGCCCCTAAATGACACATTGATAATCATCACATTTTTAATATGGCTGATATAATACTATACATATTCCTGGCTAGTGCATATATATGCCATATTTTTCCAATATTATCTATAATAACATTAAACTAAGGCATTTAAAAATTTGACTAAAATTCATCCACACGCAGTATCTCATAGGAGTCATAGTGCATGAAAGTTAAGTCAGTCTGGCATAACTTTAGTGGACATAAATTTCTTCTTATTAGTCTTTCTGAAGTCATTTCTGGCCTTTCAAACTTAAACAAACATATTCCCTTTAAAAATTTTTGTCACTGGGATAGAAGATATCTATTTATCTATTGATCTGTATGTGTGAGTGTGTATGTTTGAACTTCTGAAATCTGCACATTGAAATTCTGTAGTCAACATACTATTTAGTTGCTATTATTAAATTTAACATGGTATCTGGAATTGAGACAAAAATTAGGAGAGGCAAAATTCCCAGTTGGGTGTCATACAGGATTTGGGGATTTGTGAGATGGGATGATAACAGTGTATGATCTGTGACTATCCCTTGGGTTGATTAATTAAAGCAGTAGTGGGCATTATAGAAACTCGATAACCTGATACACATTTTGCTTATTTGAATAGGTGCTGCTATGTGAATTCTGGTTGCTGTTATGGAGATTATCATTATCCAGATTTCTGCCAGAGTTTTTCAAGCCTCCAGACAGATGATGATATATGTGAAGCCATTATAATGTTCTGTGTTGAAGAAAGGTGTTTACGGAGGAATATCAGAGTGCTACAAATGTGGTTTTAAAATATTCCACTCTCCTTTTCTTCTTTTTAAATTGGGTTTGTATTTTTACCCATTTTCATGTCCCCCTGTATGGGGAAAAATAAGGAAAAAAGACATATTTTTTTAATTAGTGAGTTTCTTAGTTCTGAATCAAGCAATTTTCCTAAGAGTAAACCTGTTTTACTTTTTTTTCAAATGCACAGAAAATTGATAAACCATTACAACCCTGTGCTGCTAGCATACAGATGATTGAGAGTTACATCTTTTCCCCATATGTAATCCAAGAGATTGTCATCCCAGATGTCCTAGAAACTTGACCAATCAGAGAAGATCCTAAACAGCATTTTATATCAATTATGTGCAAAACCCTGCCAATTATCTTCTCATATAATCCACATCAATAACTGAGAAGCACAAAAGATATAAACTCAAACCATCTGCTCTCACTACAGTAGGCAACCGAGAGCTTAAACAGTAACTCACATGCTAACATAGTCTGATACATTTATCTGGGAGCATGCTGTTTAAGTGGGATTTGTGATTAAAAATATTACCACTTTGGCCTCTCTACTATTAGAAAATATGTTTCCCCCCATTTAGGAAGAGCACTGTCATTTCTGTTTTATTACAATGGTAAATTAAGAGAGCTACTGCCAACTACCAATAAAGAACAAAAACTGCACTTCTACTTTCTGCTCCCTGTCATTCTTCTCCTGTGGATGTTAACAATACCTAGGCTTTTAAAAGAGACAAGAAAAAAAAATAGCCTCTAGAAATTCATTGTTTTGGCACCTGCATAATTTCTGAACCATGTTAAATGCCAGAATAAAGCTATATCAAAATATAAAATGTGAACCCAAAGTGTCTATATGATTCAAGAAAAGGAAGTATTTAAAGATGACAATCACATAAGATAGCTTATATTTAAAGATAATATAATGTGACTTTTTCTAAGCATTAGAGACCCAGAACTGGCAGTTGGCAAAAACAGATATGATTTTAAATAATGTTCCAGTGAAAGTGTAGAAGACAGACAATTCCCTCCTGTTTTCCATCAGTATCCCTACCTTACATTCTAGCATATCAGACCTGTCAAGATATGTCTATATTCCTCATGTTAACAACAAAAATATGTAAATGACAATATTACACTGTCAATTTCCCTAAACAGCTTTGCGTTCCATTTTCAAATTCCCAAATCAGTTTGGGGATAAATTAACATTTAAAATTATAATTCCCGTACATCTTAAAGAAACCAGATTCCACTTGTTCCTAGACTTCAATAATATAATTTTGCAATCATGGTTTGGAAATTATACTGCTTGACATAGTTTTCCAATTGGTGATGCATTACTTCAGAGCGGATATTCTCTAGTCTGTTACCAATTAAATTTGCATTTTAATTGTAACAAATGTAATGCCCTTGACGATAGATGGAGGTGGATGAAGAAATGTAGCAGCTTATATTCAGAAAAGATATGTATTGTGTCATTTCACAATAAGATATTTACAAGTGTTTGAAGAGCAATGCAAAATTCTTATGGTTTGCACAAGAACACTCTCTTATTTGATCATCACTGCATATATATATATATATTTCTTTTTTCAAAAGGTTTTTGTTTAATTGAGAGAGAGAGAGAGAGAGAGAGAGAGCAGGAACAGGGGGAGTGGCTGAGGGAGATGGAGAAGCTGATGGCCCCTTGAGTGGGGAGCCCTGCATAGACTGGATCCCAGGACCCTGGGATCATGCCTGAGCCGAAGGCAGACACTTAACCCACTGAGCCACCCAGGTGCCCCATATATATTTCTAATTATAATTCAGAATTCTCATTTACACATGAGAAGCTGGCAAAAAATAAATAAATAAAGAAGAGGATGTGCTTGGATTAGACATGCGCACTTGAAAAGGAAAGACAAGACAGTATAATTATAGCAATTTTAAATGGAAAGGTATTATGAACAATGTAGAAAATTCTGTCACGCAATTCAATATGTACAAATTGAGATTTTTTAAATCTGAGGTTGGCAATAAATGATGACACTGTATTTTCTGATCATTATTTCTAAAGCTGTATATTTTTCTTTGAATGTCAGATAAATGATTTCTCACTGCTAAATTTCCTACTCTATTGGAAGAAGATCGTTTGTACAAAAATATCTTTAATGGTGGTGGGTGATGATGATTACCTTTTATGGCACAGTTGACTTTAAGAAAGTGTCAGTCCTCGGTGGACTGACCAAATTACGTCAGCCCTGAAAAGGACTTAAGAGTTTTTCTGGTGGAAGACAGGATGCACAAGGAGATTGGTCACACCAGAAACTCTCCATTTCTGGTTTGGGGGTGGATGAGCCACAAGCCAAGGACCCAAAAAATGGCAATGAGGACCTGAGAGTGACCCCAACCTAATGGCCAGCAAAGAACTGAATTCTTCCCACCTTCTAAAGGAGCTTGGAGAGGGCTCAGAATCCAAATGTGAGTTCCCTCCCCAGTCCAACACCTGATTTCAGTATGGTGCCAATCTGAGCAGAGAGTGCATTTATTTCCAAATTTCTGACTTCAGAATGATGAGTTAAGTAATAGCTAATGCATTAAGCTGCTAAATTTGTGGTACTTTGTTATGTAGCAATAGAAAACTAAGTCACCTACCACTGTTTATAACTCAAACTACAGAATATGTTGTTAGCATGCTTTCTCAAATGATAAAAAAAAAATTCTTGGACAACCTGAAGTAAATTGATATAGATTCCTTAAAATCAAATTCCACTGCCTAGAAATTCCCTCCATTCTACAAATATATGTTGAGCAACCATAGTATTCCAGGCTTTTTCTCTGTGCTTGGTTATGTAGTCAGTAGGAAAGTATTTCTAGCTGTCGTCCCTTCTCTTCTGGAACTTGAGAGAAAACTATGAACTTACTAGCATGAGTATCATTACAATGTGTTTGCATTAGAATGTTTTGCTTCTCTAAAGAAGAACCCCTAAACTTTTTTTTAATCACTTAGAAAGTAAAGATAATTTGAGCAATTGTCAAACTTTAATGTTTTTAAATTTTTAAAAAGATTTTATTTATTTATTTGACAGAGAGAGACACAGCGAAAAGAGGGAACACAAACAAGGGGAGTGGGAGAGGGAGAAGCAGGCTTCCCACTGAGCCCAGTGCAGGGCTTGATCCCAGTACCCTGGGATCATGACCTGAGGCAAAGGCAGACACTTAACCACTGAACCACCTAGATGCCCTAATTGTCAAACTTTTAAATTATTTTATAAAGCAAGTTTACTTTCCTGAAGAGTTTCTGAGGTTACCAATTCTGTCAAAGTATAAAGTTGCTTTCCTAAAAATGGTAATGTGTTTGTATCAACTTTCATGATACTAGAAATAAAGAGAAAAGTTGTCATCCCTAGAGTGTCCCATGGGTGCAGCAACAAAAGAAGAAATTAAATTTAGTTTTCTTAGGAATTTGGATTGAGCAAATAATAATTGGTTATCTGCTGTGGAAAACTATTCATCGTTTAGAGCACATCCAGATTATCTGATTTGTTGTATTTTACAGTTCTGTAAGTTATAGATGACTGATAACAATGTAAATATTTCACATTTGTAGATGTAAAATGTATTCTTTCAATGGAGGTTCAATTTACTTCCCTTATTCATCTTGTTGACAAAGCGAGTTTCATTCTCATTTGTACTTTATTTGAACACTCCATTACTCCATATAAATTTGTGATTCTTTGATTTCTCCTTTGAGTTGGATGTAACACCTGTCAGGTTTCCTCATTAATAATGAGTTAATTCAAATCTTTAACACATGTTTTATATCCATATGAAAGTCATTATTTTACCTCTTTTTTAAAAAGTCATCATTCAGTACTGTGAGGAAACACCCAACTTTACAAGACTCCAAAAGAATATTCTGTCTGTTTAAGTAGAAACATCGATCGATGATTTTGTCAATCTACCTAGATTTACCTAACTTTGCATAATGATGTGCTTAATTTCTAATTCTGAATTCAGAAATTATAATTCAGAAATAAGAACATTACCAAGATGAAGAATCCCATCAAAATAGACACCCCAAATTAGCCTATTAACCTTACTCTGCCAGTTAACAAAACAAAACAAAACAAAACAAAACACACTTTCCACTTGTCAAAAGCTGAATGATGGTTCCCCAAAGCTATTCATATCCTAATCTCTGGAATATCTGAATATGTTGCTCTGCATGCCAGAGGGGGCTTTGCAAATGTGATTAAATACCTTCAGATGAGAGGATTATTCTGGATTACCCAAATGGGCTGTTTTGTGCTGGTCTCAGCCTATCAATTACCAATGTTCTGGCTGGACTGGCCCTTGTGATTCGTATTATGATTGCAAGATATCCTTGGCAATAACCATCAGAAAGCTTAAAAAACAACAACAACAGGTTTATTACTCATAAGTCCTAGAAATTATATGGCACACCTGTGTCCACACAGCAAGGTTATAGGGAGAGAAAAGCGAGAGTGTGGGGCTAGGTTTTGCTTTTATTGAGGTCGAAGGGTGAGGGCCAGAGTTTCACAGGCTCCATCTTTATTGGTGAATTTAAACATAAGAGTGGAAATTTAAAGTGCAGAAAGAGAGGAAGAAAAGAAGATCTAAATGGTCAGTTATCAAAATCAACCAAGATCTCTAAAACAAAGAAGCCTGGTTGTGTCTGGGGGCCAGACTGCTGGCATCCTGAACTGTAAGATAATAACTTTCTATTGCTTTAAACCACTATGTTGTGGTAATTTGTAATAGCAGCATTAAGAAACTAACACACAATCTAAAATGAAGTTGGCCAGAGTAGTTGCCACAAAATTTGTGATGGTGGCATCGATGTTTAATATCTAAGAAATTCAATAATATACACAGATTCTAGTTGAATATCTTTCCCAGGTTTTTGAGGAACATTTTTAAGGGCATCTTATTATATAATAATAATCAATAAATGTATATGGCAGTTTACGAAGTATTACAAAAATATTTGACTATCTTATGGCACATATTTTCATACAACAGCATTTACTGAGTACTCAGATATTACTTTAAATAAGATCAACTTTTAAGCACCTCACAAGCTAAGCCAAGACTGACTAAAACAAGACCTCAGAGACACTGGAATGTTTACTCTTCTGATTTTTTTTTCTTTCCTGTTTATTTATTCAAGTTTCTATCAGTATATTAAATAATTTAATTTCCAAGTAAAATATATGTTAAGGATTGGACTGATTTTTTTGTGTGCTCTGACCTCACTCATGAGAATCATGAAGACAGTGACAGTATTTAATTAATTCTCTTGAGTATTCAGAACTTCTAGTAAATGTAACTGAGACATATGAAAGAGAATATCTTACCTTTTGACTTTCTTCAGTCAAATGATTATGTACTCTACCCAATAATACAAAATAACCTTTTATGTCCCTGATCTTTTAGGGTGGAGAAAAAAAAAGGAACACAAAATGGTAAGCATATATAGGTCCAACTCAACTGGACGTCAGCAGAAGATAAAATATCTGAACATTCAATAGTAATTCCATTGAAAAATAAAATGTGACTTTTATTATCTCTAACTATGTGTCCCTCAGTGGGAACTCAAAATATCTTTAGAACCCCAAAATCAAAACAAATCAAAACATCTTTCTAATCAAAAGTCCAAAATAAATATTTCTCTATAAATTTAATTCAGTCAAAATTTGTAGATTTATGTGAGATAGAACTTATAAAGATACTCCCTACATGTTAGAAATGATATTTAAATTAATTTTAACATGATTAGACTTATAAGAATAACCTAAGTATTGAAATACTCAATATTTCAACATGCAATATCAAATTCAGTATTTATACATATATTTTCATGTAAGGTGGGATATCAAATGTTTGTGTAATAAACACTTTCATAAATCAGATGTGAGGTGGGTTCATTTCAATGTGTTCATGAGGTGGAATCACTAGGTTGGAACCATGAGACATGAAATCTCATTCTTAGCTGGAAACCTAGGTTTCCTATGTACTAGTCCCTCTAGTATTACATATGGGGCATAATTCCTAAACGATGCACTGCATGCATTCTACTTCATTATTATTTAAATAAGCTCATAAATATTTTACGTAGAATCCAAGGATGGAAGCTTTGCATCTGGACACTAATGGTATGGCTTTCATCTAATTTGTTTTTCTATCAGATATAAAGTTATTATATTATCATAAAATATGTTAATAGTAGAGCATTATCCTAGAAAAAATGCTGAGGCTAATAATGTAATGTATAAAACATACCATCTCAGTGAATTTCCAACCCTTTGTACTCAGTTTTATAGTGAATCCATGTACAGAGAAAAAGGCAAAAAAAATTTCAAGCAATTTTCAAGAATTTCAAGCATAGGGTGACTACAGCTGTATGTTGGAACCTTCTAATAGTAAAATCTTACTAATTTAAGACATACTAATACAAAGCTAGGTAAGTTAAGGTTCTCCTAGGGATGTTAACTTATCCTCATTTAATATATGTAACGTGGTATTTTAAATTACCAGTTAGGTTGCTAAATACATATTTTATTGTGCAGGCTGTCTAATGCTGATAATATAATATCACCATGAGAACTGTAACTTTCCCGTTCTGACATATGTTTAGATTTGTAACCTTGTTGTTACATTAGCATTGAATTGTTTTTCACATATATTTCTATGGCTTGAAAGAAAAAGTGAAGAAAAAATAATTTTAAAAAGCACCCTGAATTGTGGAACTATTACTAAATAAATAATATTGCTAAATTACAAAAATTTAAAATCAGTAACATTTCAAAAAAGAACAACTATATTTTGTGAAAATAAAATATGTAATTCAAGATAATTCTTTACTATATGTCTTTAAATTTTAACTTATTGACATAGAAATTAATATTTTGAGGTTTGTATCATTTTTCCCAATTACATTTTAACCCCTTAATTTTTAATGTCTCTCAGCATATCTATAAACTATTATTCATCATCTGTGAGACTTTCAAAATTAAAACTCTAAACTCTAGATTCTGTTAATATATATCAACTGTTTTTCCCAAGAACTATTATTTAAATAAAATACGGTGTTTCAGCATTGATGAAAACATTTCATAGATAATTGCTTCAATTTACACACATTTTAAACATATAATAGGAAAAATGGAAAGCTAGATTTCACATATGTTCTAATTTCATTAAAAATCAGGATATAATAATCCTTAATATCAACTACATTTATGACTAATTTATTTCTTTTGAGGGTTGACAATGAAAATGGATTTAGAAATTTAATCCTTTGTGACTAACAAGTTCTGAGTGTTCACTGTTGGGTAAAGTAACATAAACATTTGCCAGCTATGAGAAGTTACTTTACTGACACATTTAAAAATTATAATACCTCATTCCAAAGGCCCCTAAGGAAAGTTATCTGTTCCCTGGTTGTACTTATCACAAAGCAACAAATATAAAAACAATAGATACTGAACAAGAGAATTAAAGTTTGTAACAATTTAATTGCACAAGATACGACAGGGTCGTTAAGTTTAAATGTAATATATTATTTGTGTGTGTTGGGAGGGTTGGTGTAAACAGTCACAGTCAATCAGCAAACACTTGATTAGTGCTTATTGAACAAAATATATGTCATCATTAAAATAATTGACATCTTTGGTGAGAGCAACACTATAACCCAAGTGAAAGTAAATGAGAGAATAGTCTGTTGAGAATGTTTGTGTTTTTTAGGCTAATGTGCTTTGTAAATGTACTGACTATAATCAATAGATACCAGGTCTCTCTGAGATGATCTCTATGACCATTTCTAGAAAATTCCATATGGGAATCTTTCATTCTCAAGTGATTCATAGAACAGGCTTCTTGGAAGTTGGCATAGTTCACATGTGAACCTTCAACTAAGGGGATAATTGAGTGACTTTGGTTAGTTCTTAATTCAGGAAACTGTATAAAGGTAAATTTAGATGAGCTAACAAATTACAGGAAAAAAGTAAAATGCATTATTTTCATTCCATTTATAATATTAATTTATTTTCAAATTCCTTTTATCATTTCTCTTTTTTAATCAATCAAGTATGGAAAACAAACTGTCAACAGGCTTAATACAGTGTGACAAGGGTTTAAGAGATTTATGCGGAGAGAACTATGAAAATTAAGTTATGTTGGCTCCAAAGGTGCAGTATTTCCATATAGGTACTATATATAGTTCAAAGATAAGTTTGATACAGTTAGATGAATTGGAATAACTAAAAATTTGACCGTGACTCAAATTATTTTATAATTGAGGGGGGAGTGAACAACCCCTAATAAGTTGCATATATTTATTTATTTATTATTTTATTTACTTATTGTAAGTACTAGAGGAGAGGAATGGAGATAGACTCTTTCTGTGAACATACTTTCACAGAACTGGAATTACATTTTAACCAAAGTATGTTTGGGGATTAAATAGGCTAATAGAAAAAACATACTTGGAACAAATCCAGCAATACAAGAAATTTAAATAAATGTTATTCTGATTATTATTACTGCCATTACAATTTTTACTTTACTGATTATCACTATAGCCTATGACTATAGTTTTGAAATAAATGGAAGAAGGTTACTGAGTAGATCAGCTGAATTCATTTATATAGTAAATTCTTTTTTTTTCTTGATTATATTAATTACTTGAAGTGAATATTTGGTTATGGAATGTGGCATGCTGTAGGAATTGGACTTGAAGGGATGAAAGGAAAGACAATGACTTTGTTCTTAATATAAAAGCAGATGAATTTGAGCTGTTTTCTCGTTGCAGGAATTAAAGAGAATAAAAACGTTTTATAGGACAAAGAATATGATGATCAGAACATAGAGGGACCCAAAGAAAATGAAGCGTGTAGGAACAATGAGTTATGTTTCAGTAGATGATATCGTCTTTACGCTGCCTATTGTACAACAGAAGAAGAAATTGAAATGAATAAACATTCTCTCTTTAGCCTTGCTAAACTGATTTTATTTAGGCACAGCATAACTATATATGTGTTTATATAAATATATATATGTATGTAACTCAAAGTATTACTACTTAATAATATCATTTGTCAGCATTAAGTATTCCAAATTTCTCATGCCATGTCTTTATTTTTCATCTAAAATAAGCATTGTGTGTTTCAAGGAAATTTGCATTTTAAGGTTAATATATAGCAATCTTTAATCTTTGCCAAATCCTTGGCCTTACAGTTATCATAATTCAAAAAAAAGTAGAATTGCATCTATGTTGGGGTTAGATTTTATAGGAAACTTAGTGCATTAAATGAAATCATTTACAGTAAGAAAAATATTGAAAAATCATTTGAATCACCCAGCAATTTCACCCTACATGTTTTTCCATGAATAATCTTGTAAAGAAATATATATAAATGTATATTGCAGTAAGGTCATGGAAATGGATATTGCATACTATATTTAGTAGTCTTTTACTTAACCTGACAAAATTAAATTTTGTTTAATTTTTCAGAGTGCATAATTTGCATTTGCACAATTTAAAGGGAATATGATGCAATTTCAAAGAAAAGTGTTTAATTTAAATTTTAGCTTCTCTGCTCTTACAATCTTTAAGTAGTAGTAGTTTTGATAAATACTAATTAAGAAAACCATTAGCATAAAATATCAAGCTTAGGAACAAAATACATTATGATTTCTCTATGATTTCAAAATAAGTATGTATTTGTAATAGTAGTGTACAGTTGTAAGTATAACTAATATATAAATTTAGAATGCTATCAATATTTAAATATATATAGTAGAATGGAAGTGACAATCAGTTCATTCATTCATTTATTTAATAAGCAAATATTTACTATTGTCTGCTATTTGCCAAACCCTGGGGATGGAACAGGAGATGAGAGAAAAATTCCTTGTGTTCAGAGTAACAGTAACAGAGTATTTGAGTAACAGAGTTAGCACTGAATAAGCAAAGATGACATATTTTTCAACTAGTGAAGATTATTATAAATAATTATAGTAAAGGATATTGTACTAAAAGTGAGAGTGACTACGGGAAAGGCAATATTTTAGGTAAGATAGGAAAGGAAAAAAATTCTAAATCTATAAAGATTTGGGGATGCTAAGAGAAAATTGTTTTGGGTCAATGGAAAACTCCAAAGAGTCCAACATTCATTAAAAGTGTCTTACTTACCAGATAGGGCCAATAACCTGGAACAAGGGAAAAATATGTGGGGGACAGGATTTCTGAAATTGAAATTTTGAGAGCGGTAAAATAATAGATGATGTCAAGTTATACAATATGATTATATATGTTGAAGGGTGAGGAGGAATAAAGGAAAAGATTATTGAAGGCGTCAAATAAGAGAGAGGCAAGGGTGTTAGGTGGGTGGCTTGCGGCATGTCCAATGTGTGACTAATACAATGCAGGGAAAGACACGGGGCTTGGTTCTGAAACTTCTGAGTGGGTAGAATTGACTTAAAGATCTCTAGAAGGCCACAGCAAAGAGTTTTTTAAAGAAAAGTGGTAATTTGGAAGCAGCAGTAAAGAGCTAGTAAAATAATACCTATTCCACCAACCAGTCTGTGCTAGTTAAGGTATATTCAAGTGAAAAATCAAAACAGACCTAACCAAAAGAAACCTTTTTTTTTCTTTATCTATTCTTTTTTCCTTGCTTTCTCTTTTCTTTCTTTCTTTCTCTCTCTTTTTCTTTCTTTGCTTTCTTTCTTCTTTTTTTTTCTGTAAGAGTAGTAAAATAAATAATGAAAGCTATAGAAAACCAGATTATGTAAAGTGAAAAAAAAGCAAAGGGAAACTTCAAAGCAAAATATGAGGGTGATTTGCTGATATCAGACTCTGGGTCCAGAGGGTGTAACAGGAAGTTTTAGGAGGCTGGAGAGGGTAGAAAAGTGGATAGGATGAGGGGGAGGTACACATCATACGGGTTAAGATCAGACAGCAATGGAATAACCTCAGTGTTTTATTTTGCTTTGTTTTTTCATCCCATGCATTTCCCATTTTAAAGTCTACAAAACAAATTTATCCAAACCCACTTTCATTACTTTGTGTATGTGAATGTGTGTGTCCCTCTTTTCATTTAAGGTAATCAATATAGTGACTGTCATCAGTTTCTACTTCCTGAGAGCATATTACACCATTTTTGTCATTGGTATTCAGTCCCTCTCTCACTCATGGATCTTGCCAGTTGATATTACATGTGGTTCGACTTCTTCCATCTTAAAACAACCAAATGAATGGACAAAAGCCGCCTCAAAACTCTAAATCTCTCTTCAACCACTAGTCAATATTAATATGCGTTCCCCTAGAAGCAGAGCTGAAACCAGGGCAAAAAATTTATTTGAGAGATGATTTTGGAAGTGAGTGAACAGGAAAGAGATCCAATATAAAGGCATGGCATCATGGTCACTACGCGGGACCTTCCGAGAACTAAAGGGAATGCTTCTCAGAACGTGTGTGTCTGTGGAATGGCATGCAGGAGCATGTACCCATCAGCCCCTACATCTCAGAGCTAAGGGGCTCAGCTGAGACAGGTAACTCCTCTGAATTGCAGAGCCATGTTTGTTTACTAACTGGCAGAGTGGGCCCTCACAAAATGGGAGACGGCAGAATAAGTCATAATGCCCTTCGGCTGGGATTCTACTGTTTGTCTTCTCAGTCTGCTTCAG
This sequence comes from Ailurus styani, assembly GCA_002007465.1. Lineage (NCBI taxonomy): Eukaryota > Metazoa > Chordata > Mammalia > Carnivora > Ailuridae > Ailurus > Ailurus styani. The sequence continues at coordinate 3,471,604 of LNAC01000130.1, read as the reverse complement.
TCTGGGCTCAAGACATATCACACCACTGCTCTTACTACTGAAAACTTGTTAGTAGGAACTCAGATATTGGCAGGAACACAGAAAACAAGGCTGAGCTTTGGTGTGCGATCCTGAAAGATCACGAACAGGGGTGTGGAAACATTTCAATGTATAATGTCCTTTCCCAGGAGAGGAATTCTTTTGGGTTTCTGGACCCAAACTGAATACATGGAGGAGGATTCCCACACCACGGACAAGAAATTCTTGGACACTAGCTGGGTATCCTCCAATTCGACTCACTTCTGACAGTATCTACTAGGAGATAGTGTCAGATTCCACAGGTTAAGGGCTCAATCCTGCAAGACTAAGCCCCCCAAACCCCCACATCTCATGCAAGTTGCAAGCCCAGTTTGTCACTTGCATTCCTGAAAGGCTACAGACTGGAGGCTCCAACAACACCCTCCGATTCAGGAAACCAATTCCAAACTCAGGTTGTTAATTGTACTAAGACTCATTGGCTATATTTTATTATATGCATTTACTGGACATTTTGATCAGGAAATTTATATATTGCTTATAATTAAAATTTTAACACATTTTTACATCTTAATTTATAGAAAACTTTAAGAAAGTTTTTTTATGGCTGCTTAATTAGATACAATTTCTGTTATGTATTGCATTGCTGTATTACATAATCTGTGCTAAATTTTGTTGGTTTTTTTTTTTTTTTCTTTTTTTAAGAAAGGAGGGGCAGAGAAAGAATCTTAAGCAAGCTCCATGCTAAGCATAGAGCCAGATGCAGGGTTCGACCTTGAGAATATGACCTGAGCAGAAATCAATAGTTGGAGGATTACCTGGCTGAACCATCCAGGTGCCTCAGTGCTAAGTGTTGCTTTTATTAGGGTTAAATATAGAGATGCTTTTCCTGAGTACACACAACTGAAAGTTGTTTTCATTTATTTTTCCTCATGGCAATCAGATTTATATCCATTCCCTGAAGTCAACATGAGTTGGATATATGAATTTCTATATTTACTTTTATAATCTCATGTTTTAGAATAATACCAACATTCAAAATTTTTGTGTATGTGAATTTGTTAAATTCACATAAATCTAAATAAATAAACAAAATTTTGTCATGATAATTATAGCTATCTTTGGTCTTAATGCCTAACACTACTCTGAATCATATACTTTCCATACCTTAAAATAATACTTAGAAACAAAGAGAAATGCACTGTGAGGCCAGTGGAGTAATGAGATAACAATGGAAAACAGAGGGGAGTGCTTTATTATGCTAAATACAGGTATTTTACAAAAAAGATTTATTTGTGGATAAATACTTTCAAACCTACATGCAGATTCATCATTAAATATATTCTGAAAGACTTTTACAAAGGTTTTAATGTAGAATTTTAATTTCAACTTCCAGTATCTGCTACTTACAAAAATGCTAAAAACGTTAACTGCATTCTGTTTTCCATTATGATTAAGTCTTTTAACCTCTCCCATATTTAAAGCAGTACTCAAATTACTGATAAAATTATAAAAGACCGCATTAAAGAAACTGAAGTTTACCTCTCATTTAACACTAAGCAGAATAGACACTGGCCCACAAGAACCAGTTTATCACTGAAAAAAACTATTACTGAAATACCAAAATAGTATTAAATATTACTGAAAAAGTTTTCAGGTGCTCTTGGAATACAAAAGAGAGAAATAATCTTCCAAAGCTGCATTTGATTTCACAAATTATTACTCGGCACTTCTGTTTTAGGACATAAAGTATCCCCTTTCTTTTCTTTCTTTCTTTCTTTCTTTCTTTCTTTCTCTCTCTTTCTTTCTTTCTTTTTTTTTAAGATTTTATTTATTTATTTGTTAGAGAGAGAGGGAAAGAGCACAAGCTGGCAGAGTGGCAGGTAGAGGCAGAGAGAGAAGCAGGCTCCCCGCTGAGGACTCGNAAGAGCACAAGCTGGCAGAGTGGCAGGCAGAGGCAGAGAGAGAAGCAGGCTCCCCGCTGAGGACTCGTTCCCAGGATGCGGGGATCATGACCAGAGCCGAAGGCAGCTGCCTAACCAACTGAGCCACCCAGGTGTCCCTAAAGCATCCCCTTTCAAAGTACTTTATGGGGGCATCTGGGTGGCTCAGTCAGTTAAGTGTCTTGTCTTCAGCTTGGGTCATGATCCTGGGGTCTTAAGATGGAGTCCCTCTTCAGGCTCCCTGCTCAGTAGGGACCCTGTTTCGCCCTCTCTTGCTCTCCCTGCTTGTGCTCTCTCTCTCTCTCTCTCTCTCTGTCAAATAAATAAATAAAATATTTTAAAAAATACTTCAAGCATAGGTAGGTATGAAGTAAATATTTCTTTTTTCTTGAGATTTATTTATTTATTTGAGAGAGTGAGCAATCATGAGTGGGAGGGGCAGAGGGAGAGAGAAACTCAAGCAGACTCCACACTGAGCACAGAGCTCAACGTGGGGCTCGATCTCATGACCCTGCGATCAGGACCTGAGCCGAAACCAGGAGTTGAATGCTTAACCAAGTGAGCCAGCCAGGCACTCTGAGGTAAATACTTCTAAATAATACTTGGTACTAGGCAAAAAAGTATGCTTTTCTACTTCTGAATTACTGCTTTATTAGTAGATGAGTCACTAAATATAATGCAGGTGGGAATCATGCTCACTGGTAACCAACATTATTTTTTTTTCCAATAAAATTTTCTACAGAATTTGAAAGGAAAGAGTAGGTCTAAAGTCTAGCTTGCCTATAAGAAAGGACAAAAGGAAAACTGCATTATTGACTCCCTACTTTTATGTGTGGATGATGAGAGGGAAATGATGAAATTTTAAGAAAAAGATAAAATATATATTGACCTGTGAAATTATATTTCCCATATGTAAATTATGTTATAATATGTATGCATATATAAATAATTTTCTATGTAAAAATGCCCTTGAAAAGTTGTAAGTATAATTATTACCTTTCTCCATGTGTTGCTTTTCATCTGTTTTATGTCTAATTTTTTTGACATTTATTTACTTGTTCCTTCTGTCCCCCATACACATTTTCTTTGCTAATACATTGTGAGACTATCAAGAAAAAAAAATATGTATGTGTAAATTCCTTTGCCTTTTATTTTCCTCTGATTGAAAATTCATCAATGGTTGCCACAGAAAATGCTCAGGGCTTTTAGGAACATAAATGAGTTTCAAAGCTGTTTGTAGAATAATCTAGATAAGAGCAAGGTGATAACACTTCAATTGATTTTCTTTTCCATAAAATGAGTATTCTGTTAGAAAGACATTTCATATAAAACTGGATGAATATTGTCCTTTAATATTGTCCAGTTGGACAAGGATTTAGATTCAAAATATCAGCTTGGTATGTGCCAAAGTCAGAAGTCCCTCTTCCTCACAATAGCTCCTATTCTCATAATTTTCGAAAGGTGCCTGCGGACTTCTGAGGTCCACTGGTGCCTAGCAGTGTGACAACCCCATTTGTAAGACTCACTGAAATAGATTGGTCAGTTATGGAAAACAATTTTCATTAAATGGGTAACACTAGTCTGTACTATTTCATAAATGTAGACTAGTGAATTTAGGCAAAGGACACATTATTTTATTCAGCTTTCTAGACACTGATTTGAAAGCAGAAGAGAGAATCACAAGTTATCTGACAGAAAGGTGATGGCTGTCTAGGAAAAGGCAATTTTGAATGTAGTTTAGGGAGTCTGGTAAGAAACTACCATCAGAAATATAAGTGAGTTATTGAAATTTCCAGTATTTCTACTTATTATCTTAACAGGAAAGTTGGAGTGATATGCTAGCATCATAATGTTTTTAAGATGTTTTAGTTTTGTAACATCTCCATGCTTGGTCCAATTAGTTACAAAATCACTACAGGAAGTGAGCTTTATTTGCTCATTCTGAGGATTCTGAGAAAGAGGGGGTTGGAGAAGACCGTGTCGGCTTCATATTTTCAGTAGCAAGAAAATACAAGTAATAAAACTTTGAAGAGAACAGAAAAATAAATCTGATTGGCACCTGGTTATTGCTTCCAGTAGAGAGACCAGAAAATAAGTTGCTACTCTGTATCAGAGAAGATACTTTGCACAGAAGTACTGCCACTTGCCATTATCATTGGTCTCCCATTTCCCCTCACAAAAGCAAGCTATCCTTCCATGAGGACTTCCTGATGCTGACGGCTGTGATACTGGTGATAGTTTAAGGGACAGCAATCATTATTATGTATTTTAGCATTAATTGTGACAATATCTAAACTTTTACATATACTAACACATTGCATCCTTTAATGAGTGAAGCAGGTGCAATGGTTTCCACACTTTACAGATAAGTAATATTAAGTACAAAAAAAAGATTAGGAAAATATCTCACATTACAATATAGAAAAATGCAGAACTTGCCTAGAGTATGTCGCTTGTGATTTGGCAGTAAATTTGACTTAATCATTACTTGGAAGCAGCTCTTTCAAAACATTGCTGAAGTCTGAAGGTATTGGGAAACTTCACAGGTTCCAACTGATCGTGCATTATTTCAAACAACCAGGAATTGTCTGGAGACAGCGTTCTTTGTATCAGACATCTTTTCAGAAGTTGAATATACAATGGTGAACAACACAGAGAGAGCATCTGACCTTTTGAAGCAGTAAGTTTAGCAGGTAGAATTACCAGTATTTCTCAGAGATCAATCATGTTTGTGTTTTACTCCATCCCCACATCCCGGAAAGTAGCATGTACTCCAGTTAGTCAAGGTGGAGGGCTAACACTACCTAATTTCAAAAATTTTTATGCTGGACTAACCAAAGCAACGTGACCTTGGCATCATGTGGTAGGCATATAGATAAATTGAGCATGATATTGAATCTGAGAACAAAAACCTATACAGGTACGTTCGATTATTTTGCAATAAAGGGGCTAAGGTAATGTATTGGAGAAAAATGAGCTTAAAAAAAGTGGGACTTGAATCTTTGGCTATTCATTTTGTTGAGCAACAACAACAGCAACAACAACGACAAAAAGTCTAGACCTAAATAATACACACAAAAAAATAGAGGAAAACAGAAGAATATATTCATCACCTTGATTTAGGCAGAAATTCTCAGATAAGACCAAAAAAAGCCAAATTATAAAACATGAAATGAATTGGTAAGTTGTACCTTATAAAATTTAAAATGTCTGCTGTTTAAAGGATATTTTTAAGAAATTAAGAAACTAAGGATTTTGATGGATTGCTGTCAGACTTAAGGAGAACACAGACAACAACCTCTTCAACCTCGTTGAACTTTTTGCTAGACATGTCTTCAAAGGCAAGGGAATCAAAGGCAAAAATGAACTACTGGGACTTCACCAATATAAAAGGCTTCTGCACAGCAAAGGAAAACTGTCAACAAAACCAAAAGACACCCAACAGAATGGGAGAAGATATTTGCAAATGACATTACAGATAAAAGACTAGTATCCAAAATCTGTGAAGAACTTAACCAAACTCAACACGCAAAGAACAAATAATCCAGTCAAGAAATGGGCAGGAGATATCAACAAACATTTCTGCAAAGAAGACATCCAAATGGCAAACAGACATATGAAAAAATGTTCAATATTACCTGGTATCAGAGAAATACAAATCAAAACCACAATGAGATACCACCTCACACCAGTCAGAATGGCTAAATTAACAAGTCAGGAAATGACAGATGTTGGTGAGGATGCAGAGAAGTGGGAACCCTCCTACACTGTTGGTGGGAATGCAAGCTGGTGTAGCCACTCTGGAAAACAGTATGGAGGTTCCTCAAAAAGTTGAAAATAGAGTTACCCTATGACCCAGCAATTGCTTTACTGGGTATTTGCCTCAAAAATACAATTGCAGTGATCCGAAGGGGCACCTGCACCCAAATGTTTATAGCAGCAATGTCCGCAATAGCCAAACTATGGAAAGAGCTCAGGCATCCACTGACAGATGAATGGATAAAGACGATGTAGTATATATAAAAAATAGAATGTTACACAGCTATCAAAAAATGAAATCTTGCCATTTGCAATGACATGGATGGAACAAGAGGGTATTACGTTAAGTAAGTCAATCAGAGAAAGACAATTATATGCTCTCACTGATGCAGAATTTAAGAAACAAGGCAGAATATCATGGGGGAAGAGAGGAAAAAATGAAAAAAGATGAAGCAAGAGAGGGAGGCAAACCGTAAGAGACTCTTAATCTTAGGAAATAAACTGAGGGTCATTGGAGGGGAGGGCAGTGGTAGTTAGGGTGGCTGTGTAATGGACATTGGGAGGCTATGTGTTGTGGTGAGCGCTGGGTGTTGTGTAAGACTGATGAATCACAGACCTGTACCCCTGAAATAAGTAATACACTGTATGTTAATTCAAAAAAAAAAGAAATTAAAAAGCCAAGCCACTGGGAGAAAATATAGTCAAAACATATATCTGACAAAAGGCTTCTACTGAGAATATATAATTCTTAAAACACAGTGTGAAGACAAAAACCCCAATTTAAAATGGACAAATTATTTCAAAGACGTTTTCTCAAAAAATATTGAGGGGGGTTAAGCATAGTAAAAGATGTCCAACACCATTATTTCTCACTGAAATGCAAATAACAATGATGAGATGCTACTTTACACCTGCTACAGTGGCAAGGAGAAGGAAGGGGAGGATGAGAAAAGGGGAGGAAACAGAAGTCACAAAATATTGGTGATGATAACTATCATCATGCATTGCTAATGAAGATGCAACAGGGGACAGCTACCATGTAAACCAGTAAGGTAGTTTCCTATGATGTTGAGTATTTACTCATTACGTGACTCAGAAATTACGCTTTTAGATACTACCTAAGAGAAATGCAGTGTCCTCACAGAGATCTGTACACAAATGTTTACGAGCAGCTTTATTCCAATGTGTCCAAAAGTAAAGACAAGCCCAAACTCTATCAACTAACAACGAGAGGAACAGACTGTGTGTGGTACACTCACGGAACGAACGCTACTTACCCATCAGTGTGGATGAATCCCTGACACACAAGGCATGTCTAAATCTCAAAGTCATCATGCTAAGTGAGAGAGAAGAGACACAAATGCCATAGGCTGCATGCCTCAATTTCAGTGAAGTTCTAAAAGGGAAAAAAAAAAAACTTACTGGCACAGAAATGAAAAGATCAACAGCTGAGGGATGGAGTTGGTGGGAAGAGAGAATGCAAAGAAGCAGGAGAATGTTAGTTGGGGTAACACAAGAATCCCTATCTTGATTATAGGTCTGAAGTTACTGTATGCTGCTCTAAAACACCATCTAACTATCCATTTACAAATAAATTTTATTGCCTGAAAGAAAATCTGACTTGTAAAAAGTATTTAAGAAGAGTTAAATATTAAGGCGGTATGAGGAAATAGTTTATATCTTATCAATACAATCCAAGTCCTTGTTATTTATTTGAATGTTGATACTATGTATATAAACGTATAGGGTCCATGCCAGACAGATAGGCAGGCATAGACAGATTGTCAGACAACACCATGAAATAAGAAGGGAGACATAAGAAACAGATAAGCATGATATGAATGGAGGGGGCAAAGAAGTCAGAAAAAAAAATAAGAGAGGAGACTAAGACATTGACTTAAACGCAGACAGTAAAATTATGAAAGGTTATATTATAATTAATTTAGCAGATAAGCTAAATAGAATTTGAAAACCCAATAAATATGTTCCTAGTGAAAAGCTGAAGATTTCTTCTGACATGTCTAATTGTGGATTCTAGTCCTAAAGACCACAGCAACTGAACACACGGGAAGAATGGTCAGTTGGATTTGGACATGGTGAAACCTTTCATGGCCTTCTTTGTGGATTTAGCTATTCTGTACCTATCTGTGGCTTCTAATATTTTGGTCGCATATCAAGAACAATCTGTAGTTTTTGATTGCTAACATATTAGCAGTTGATGATAAATGTTTCATGCTTTTGTTACTGTGGTGATATTCTGAGGAACATCCAAAACGATCTTTAGTATTCATTCCCAAGGTAGCCCAACTTAAAATCAAATAGAAGGAATGCAATCTCCCTCCATAGTAGGCAATTTGTATTCCTGCCTAACCTCTCCTGATCATAATTCTTCACCACTTTCTCCCTTCAGCCAGCTATATATGGCATATTGTGTTTCAGCCTCTTGAAACACTAGTACCATTTTCCTCTTTCTGACAAAGTAGCATTTGGAAGCAATAACATTAACATTCAAGTCCAGACAACATCTGCACCCTTTCTGGTGCCTTTCATTTTCCTTTTGCTCTCTCAACTTGCACCGCATGAAGGCGAGTTTGCATCTATAAAGTTTGTCATCTCATTATTTAATGAATAACGAAAACAGAAATCTGATGGATATTAAAAACATATTTCTTCACTGAAATTAATACAGAAAGACTATTTGGAATTACAGAAACAAGGCGACTCTAATAGTAATTGTGATATCAGAGAGGTATATTTAGATTAAAATATACAAAGTACCATCATATACATTGACTGCAATAACAAGCTTATAAAAGTATCTTGTCTGAAAACAGCATTTGTTGTCTATTGTACTGCATAAGCCTCTCTGTGGCCCTTCCTTCACTTTGTTAAAGGTAACTGAAGCAAATCTCACTTTTGGTATCTTGAACCAACACGTCAATATATGTAAATAAAACTCCGTTTACATGGAATAAATTGCTTTTTTGTTGAGTTCCTAGCAAACTTTGAATTGCATAAAGATTTCCCTTGTGAGGTAGTCAAAGATACATGTGTGTATCTTTTATTTGCTGGATAAAGAGAACTATCACTTAGACATTTCCAAAACAAACAAACAAACAAACAAACAAACCAACCAAACACCCAAACCAAACATTCCACCTTAATATTTGTCCCACCTGTCTTAACAACCCCCTCTTTCCTTTTTTGAGGACTTTTCCCTTCACGTACCTCATAGAGTGTACAGACAGCCTAATGGAGAACATCTTGGGATGGATGCCATTCACTCCTGAAAAAGAAGTTTGGAATTAGTAGATTCTAAGAAAATGAAATACAAAACTTCTTTAAGACTGAAGATGAATAACAGAAGTATAGAAAGTAGAGGACTGAAGAATCCAGCGTAGCTACTATGGAGAAGAGCTGATCTAAAGTGGGATATTTGGTACAATCCAAGAAATCACAAGAAAATCGTGGGCCTACGGGGTCAGCAGAGGCGGATACCGATTTTGGGGATTTGGAGCGGTGCCAGAGGAAACATTTACATTGGCAACGTGCTGAGGCAATTGCACTGCATTTTAGAAACAAATTGGGCTGTGTGGAGATGAAGAGGAGATAAGGAGGCAGAGAAGGAAGAGTGACTTACCCCTCCTGCCTAACTTTGCCACCTGGTAGTTGCTGGGGGTGGGGGGGGACTTAGAAGTTTTTGTGGCTGAGATGATCAGCATGACAATGAATCATGGAGGGGCTCAGTATTCAAACAAAATTATAATGCTCTCCTCCTCTCATCCTCTGCTGGGAATGTGACATAGAGCACTCTCTTACGGAATCACGTTCATCTACAGATTTTTCAGTTGTTCTTTGATTTGGTTCCATGTGTTTGTTTTAACACAATTCACTGATTTAGAAAACCTTCCTATTTTCAAATTCCTCTTATGGGAACTCTGAATCCTCACCGACACATAAAATGTCAGTGAGAATATTTGGATAATAAATGCTGAGTATATTGATAGTGTTACAATATTAGGATAGGAAAAGATGAACAAATCCCATGGATAAAAAAATCAGCAGAAACCTCTCCCGGTACTTCTGTTGTTCCTGGAGAGAAAATGGGAAATAATGTAATATTGGAGCCCACAAATTTTGTATGAAGTTCCTCACCTTGGAGCTAGGATATAAACTGAGTATGGCATGGAGAATTCTGAATGATGTGTGATCTGTGAAATGTCATTAGATTCTTGCTGTAGTGAGGTCTCCTTCTTGACACCAAGGAGCCATGGTGGCTATTAAAAAATGGCAGAAGGTAAAGTTGTCTATGTATAGTAGCCACTAGATGGACCTAAGTGAAACAAAGAGCAAATGACTCTAAATATCAGGGGGAAACTTCCTTTAATTAGAGTGAATCAGTTAATCCATCTAAAAAAAGACCATATGATTTCAAGCTGTCAGACACCTATTCTGTTGTTTGAATAAATAAAGTGCTTAACAACAAAGGGAGATTCTTTTTTCCTTGGTTGTCAAAGTCACAGACTAGTCTATGGGCAGCAGTGAGGCACCAGAGGAAATTAGCTGAGAGGAGATCCCTCATTTACTTGTACCTTGCCATTTTAGATGTAATAGTTTGGGAATTATTTTTCTACCAGAATTACATAGAAAATTCTATTCCATTGAGGATAAATCTGAACTTCCTGTCATCTTGTATTTTCATAGCATGTTTGTATAACATAATTTTTAGATAATGACTCTTTCCCATAATCTACAATAAGGACTTCATATTACTCTCTCCCTAAGTGCAGGAAGTGTGGGGTTTTTGAAAGGGGTTGGGGGAAAAAAAAGATTAAGTAAAGATTTTTGAGAGCAATTATAATGATTTTTAGACACACTGAAAATATGTTTTATACAGAAAAATCTTCACGATGTTTTGGTGATTAGTTACCTTGAGCTTTTCGATTTAAAAAAAAGTAAAACATTTTTAGGCTATGTATTAGAATCTTTCCTTGAAGATAACTTTATGGTTTAAGTAAAGATAAATTTATAGTTTAAATAATGAGTACATTTTATAGTTAGAACACATCCTGAATTAAACACAACATTTGGGGGGGAGGGTAACATGACCCAGGCATACGATGTGATTTATTAAAGTAGAATCCCAAAATAAGATAAGTTATTAATCCAATAAAAGATAGACTTCATTCTCATTTGATCTGATTTTTAAAAACAATCTATAAGCAATAGGCTCTATCCACCCACTGCCTTTCTCAAGTGCTACCATAGATGAATAAGATGAATAAGATGAACAGGAAGCGGAACTGATAACTGAATTTGCTGCAGTGGGTGGGAGGCTGGGGAAGCACTAGAAGTATGCGATCAATGGTCACAGAATGAAGCTATATTAGTTGGAAGTTGCTTCCATCCTGTTAGAATGACACCAGAGGGTGCAATCTTCTTTTCTAGTTCTCTGTAGAATTAGAAAAGCAGGGAGTGACTTGCACATCTGAATCAAGATTCAGTAGAGATACTAATGTTTTATAGGCAGACCTCAGAAATGGTGTGAGTTTGGTTCCAGATCACCACAATAAGGCCAGTAAAAGGAATAAAGCAATAAAGTGAGCAAGATGATTTTTTTGGTTTGCATATAAAAGTTATGTTTACACTATACTGTAGTCTAGTAAATGCGCAACATTATATCAAAAATGTATATATCTTAATTTAAAAATCCTTTATTGCTAAAAAAAAAAAAAAGCTAACGACCATCTGAGATTTCAGCAAGTTGTAATCATTTTGCTAGTGGAGCATCTTGCCTCAATGTTGACAATGCTGACTGATCAGGGTGGTGGTAGCTGAAGGCTGGGTGGCCATGGCAATTTCTTTTAAAATAAGACAGCAATGAAGTTTGCCACATGGATGGATGGTTCCTTTTATGAACTATTCCTCTGTAAAATGCTGTTTGATAACATTTTACCACAGTAGAACTGGTCTCAAATTAGTCAATCCTCCCAAATCCTGCTGCTGCTTTATCAACTAAGTTTTTGTAATAGTCCAAATTCTTTGTTGTCATTTCAACAATCTTCACAGCATCTTCACCAAGAATAGAATCCATCTCAAGAGACCACATTATCTGCTTCATCATGAGAAGCAATGCCTCATCCATTCCACACTGATCGTAAGATTGCAGTAGTTCAGTTCCATCTTCGAGGTTCTCTTCTAATTCTGATTCTCTTGCTGTTTCCACCACATCTGTATCTACTTCCACTACTGAAGTCTTGAACTTCACAAAGTCTTCCATTAGAGTTGGAATACTCTTCTTCCAAACACCTGTTAATGTTGATATTTTGACCTCTTCCCACAAATCACAGATGTTCTTAATGGCATCTACAATGGTGGCTCTTTTCCAGAAGGTTTTCTTTTTTTTCTTTTTTTTTTAAAGATTTTATTTCTTTTTTTGACAGAGAGAGAGAGATCACAAGGAGGCTGAGAGGCAGGCAGAGAGAGGGGGAAGTAGGCTCCCCGCTGAGCAAAGAGCCCGATGCGGGCCTCAATCCCAGGACCCTGAGATCATGACCTGAGCTGAAGGCAAAGGCTTTAACCCACTGAGCCACCCAGGCGCCCTCCAGAAGGTTTTCAACTTACTTTGCTCATATCCTTCAGAGGAAACACTATCTGTGGCAGCAATAGCCTTATGAAACATTTCTTAAATAGCGAGACTTGAAAGTCAGAATGACTCCCTGGCCCACATGTGGGCTGTCAATGAATGTTGTGTTAGCAGACATAAAACTCCATTAATCTCACCGTACAGAGATCCATCAGAGCCCAGGGGTGACTGGGTGCATTATCAATGAGAAGTAATCAATTAACAGGAATATTTTTCTCTGAGAAGCAGGCCTCAATGAAGGGCTTAAAAACACTTAGGAATTGCTGTAAACAGATTTGCTGTCATTCAGGCTGTATTGTTCATTTATGGAGCCAGGCAGAGTAGATTCAGCATAATTCTGAAGGGCCATAGGATTTTCAGGATGGTAAATGAGTACTGGCTTTCATTTAGAGTCATCGGCTGCATTAACCCCTCACAGGAGAGTCAGCCTGTCCTTTGAATGTTCGAAGCCAGGCGTTGACTTTTCCTCTCCAGCTATGAGAGTCCTAGATGGCATCTTCTTCCAGGTGAAGGCTGTTCAGTCTACACTGAAAATCTGCTGTTGAGTGTAACCACCTTCCTGAATTCTCTGAGCTAGATCTTCCAGACGACTTGCTGCTGCTTCTATATCAGCACTTGCTGCTCAACCTTGTACCTTCATGTTATAGAGACGGTTTCTTTCCCTAATCCTCACCAGCCAAACTCTGTCAGCTTCAAATTTCTCTTCTGCAGCCTCCTCAACTCTCTGAGCTTTCACAGAATTGAAGAGAGGAGTTAGGGTCTTACTCTGGATCAGGCTTTGATTTAAAGGAATGTTGTGATTGGTTTGATGTTCTAGCCAGACCATTCAAATTTTTTCCACATCAGAAATAAGGCTGGTTTTTTTTTTTTTTTTAACATTTTTCCACTGAAGAAACACTTTTAATTTCCTACAAGAACTTTTCCTTTGTATTCACAACTTGGTTAACTGGCACAAGACGCCTACCTTTCAGCCTGTCTTGGCTTTTGACATGCCTTCCCCGCTAAGCTTACTCATTTCTTGGTTTTGATTTAAAGTGAGAGACATGCCTCTCTTCCTTTCACTTAAACACTTAGAGGTCATCACAGGGCTGTAATTGGCCTAATTTCAATATTGTTGTGTGTCAGGGAATGAGGAAGCCTGAGGAGAGGGAGGGATGGGGGAATGGCTATAACAGTTAGAACACACACATTTATTAAGCTCACCATCATATGTGGACATGGTTCTTGGTGCCCAAAATAATTATAATAGTAACATCGAAGATCACTGGTTACAAATCACCATAGCAAATATAATAATAATGAAGAAGTTTGAGATATTGTGAGAATTACCAAAATGTGGCACAGAGACATCAAGTGAACAAATGTACTGGGAAAATGGTTTTGATAGACTTGCTGGACATAGGGTTGCCATATACCTTCCATTTGTTAAAAAAAAAAATCTAGTACATGTGAACCACCATAAAATGAAGTATGGCTGTATTTACTTCTACATAGAGCCCAATGTTATTTTACTTCCAAAGCCACCTCTCTTAATGAGAAGATGAATATATAAGGAAAATTCTGCTATCTTGGAGCATCAAGACAAAATAGGCAGACTTAGTTCCATTTACTTTCTCAGATGTGTTTGTGTATCCATGAACAACTGTCCTGTCCTTTTTAGTCCCTGGTAAAAAGTACACCATCCACCTGAATTATGAAGATGGACTAGGATATTAAGAGTAACTCAGAATTCACCTTATGGTATAATGGTAATTTTTGCAGGTTAACTTTGTATAAATGGTCACTGCATTATCTGCCAATCACTTTCCTAAGCTTTTAACTGAAATCCTTTTGAGACTCCTGTCTATTCTCAAGTAGAAAATAATAAACTCATTTAAATTTGTTTTAGATAAAATATATATAAAAGATGTTCCTTCACATCTCTAATTCCCTTCAAAAAGTGCATTTCCTTTTTTTTTTTTTTTTTTTTTAATTATCTGGCTGGAAACCATTGAGCTTTTCTTCCTGAATCCTGCTTCCACTACGGTCCCAGAGATACAGAGTAATTTTCTGGTGAAAAAAAACACACAGTTTTGTTACATTCTCTTAACCAGCCCAAATATATGTTACATTGTTAGCTTACCCACAGCAGACATAGCCCATTTTCCTTTTATGTATATTTCAACTCAGTCCCTCATTGGATGTGTCATCTGAATGGGGGTGTATATGTGTTTTGGATGTTACTTGGATTTTTCCTCCTTTGTAATTTCAATTATTTTACTGCAAAGACATTTAGTTTCCTTATTGCATGTGTTTATTTCCCTTTTCTATAATTGCTGACCAGTTTTTTTTTTCTCCTAATTATCCTGTGGTGAGGAAAATTAGCCTCTCCAAATCACCTCAATTCTGTATCATATTTTCTACAATATAAAACACTGTTCTCAATGCTGTTTTCCCATTTGTTCTCGCTACTAAATATTTAGATTCGCTTAACTTTCCAAAATTTGCTTTCATATATGTCATACTCTACACTGTTTATCGTAATCTTCCCTATCTTCAAAATCGATATTTGAGTCCCTTCAATTGTGTAGGTTTCAAATATGTGCTTCACTCTTGTTTTCAAATATGTACCTGTATGTACATGACAGTGCAATTAAATCATGAGCCTTTTTCCTCACCAGTGCTTCCCTTTCCTGTACACAGCTACCCACCCCAAAACAGTTCTGAGAAGGTGCTGATGGGGTCTGTGTGAGCAGAAGAGTTTTTATTATATTTATACATTAAAAAAAATTCTGTGAAACCACTGTGTACTAAAGTATGGTGTATGTCAATCTCACTCATGTTTTTCCCCACATGCAGGTCTTGAGAAAAATATAAAAGCTGCATTAAAAATAATTGAGTCATCTCAAGATTTACATACCAAAAATTCTAAGTTTGCTGTAAAGTACACATAAATACATTTGCATATGTAGAATTTTCCACAAAAGAATACATTTTTGTTGAGACAGTATTACATTCTGATTTCTTTAATCACATATGAAAAGACTATTTATATTAATAAGAAATATTAATAAGAATAGTTACATGAGATGTAACTGTAATAACAAATCTACTAGAATTAAAATTTTAAAATCGAGTGGTTTTCTCCTTCAAAACTCTACCCATGAATACAGTTACGTCACAAACATAACCTTTGCCTCGCAAGTAATCTTACATTATTACAAACAATACAATACAGTTTGGTACAGGCAAGCCTAAACATATATTTACGCAGCAATTCTTGGCAGGAAGCAAAGCACAAATTCTGAACCAGAGTAAGCATTAGGATATTTGCATTTTGTATCCTATTATATTACATTTTTATGTCAATTGGAAAACTGTTTCATATGTCTGTTAAAATATAAGTACAAAAAAGTTTAAAACACGATTCCTATAGAAATATAAAAAGAATATGCATTGACAATTTCATCCTATTCATTTGTTAATGAGGAAAAGAGAAAGATGGTAAGGCTTGCTCAGGGAGCATTTAAAGAGGTGGGTAATTATAGAAAACTAATAAAAGAATGTTAAAATAAATTTGCTGTTAAATATAAAAGTGGTTAATATCCTTTAGATATTAGATTTAGAGCAAAGGACTCCAACCTTTAGAGTTATCTTTTCTACTAGGAGGAGCCATTCTGTAAGTTCACTATATCTAGGATCTTATCAATAGGAAATAGTAAGTGGAACAAAGAACATTCCCTGATACAGTCCTCCCACAGATCTTTTAAACAAGGCCTTCATATGATTTGAAACAATATGCTGCCAAACATTTGTCTTATTTCATACTAAAAGTTCATCTAGCAGGTAGCACATATTGGCCTTTAACATTTTATTTGTTATATAAATTTAATCAAGGCATTATATACAAATTTGGATATAGATATGAAACATGAAAATGTTATGAAATATTTTGTGAAGCTTCAATAAATTGCACAATTTTAGAATGCTCATGTTATAAATGCCCTGGATCTTCCCTAGTTTGTTTGTTTGCTTCTTAAAGATTCTATTCGTCAGAGAGAGAGAGAGAGACAGAGACAGAGACAGAGAGAGAGAGAAAGCCTTAGGGAGGGGCAGAAGCTGATTCCCTGCTGAGCAAGGAGCCTGATATGGGATGATATGAGACTTGATCCTAGGACCTTGGGATCATGACCTGAGTTGAAGGCAGACGTTTAACCAACTGAGCCACCCAGGTGCCCTCTCTGGTTTCTTAAATCTTGAGGCTTGCTAATTAAAGCTTTCATTGGCTCCCATGAGTGTCCCAGAGAATTTCCATGGAACAAACTTGATATTTGCATTTTTCTTCTTGCTTGTGTTTGAGCACATCAAGCTTGTTCCTACATCACAATTTTGCATTTGCAGCATCTTCTGCCTGTAACTCCTCTTTTGTGTCTTCTAATGGCTTTATCTTTCTCTTCATTTTGTGTCTTTAGTTCAAATATCATCCGCTTAGGACTTACCTTGTCACTTCCCACCTGCACCTGCTCTATAGCATTATCCAACTGTATTCCTTCAAACCTTTTAACAATATCTAAAATTATTTTGTGTGTTTTTTAATGTTAAGTTTCTCTGTCACCTCTCTAAAATATAAATTCTCTGAAGCTTGAGATTTGCTCTTGTTGTTTTATTTCTTTATTTCTAGAATGTAGAATAGACACTGGGACTTGGTAGGAGCCCAACAATATTTGCTGATTAAATAAAAGCTTTCATTGTTTTCCAGATATTCTACTCTAAAGCATCTAAAGGACTAGAGATAGATTGGTGGAGAGAAGGGTCTTGTATATCTAAAATAACCTCTACAGGAAGGAGGTAGGAGCAAAGCAGAGAAATTTAAAAAACTGGTAACATCCGTAAAGACGAACTATGGGGATCATATGTGACAGTAAAAGCAAGCGGGAGACCAGAAATAAAATTGAACATGTAGGTATCCAGCCAAGCTATATATCTGACATGGAAAGATAGATGGCATGACAGGTGTAATTCAGAAGTTTAATAACCATTTTCCTGTTTCATTATGTACAACTGGCTGCTTAATGCATACATATTACTTTTGGACAATGATTTCAATCTATATGCCCTTGTAATTCCTCTCAGCATAACTGTAAATTTTATTCTCCATCGATCTCCTTTTTGTTTGTTTTCCCTTATAGCAACACTGAAATACCTGAAATGGATTCTATTGAAAAAAATTTTTTATTACATTTGTATATCATACATCTGGAGATTGAGATGAAATTCAAAGCCAATATTTAAATTTTGAACAATGTCTTTGATGTTTTGATCAATAAAATATACTGATGAGTACGTATAAAAAGTTTATGATAAAATTGGCTATAGGACCCTTATTGTCCTTATCTGTTTTGCCCGCTGAGCTGCTGTTGACTTTTCCATCCTCAGTAACGCCTCTCTCCCCTTGCGCCTCTCATCTGGGCAAGCAGATTCGGAAACCAGAATACGCCCTCTTGTGGTATCAGAGGGACATCCAAAGCAGGTAAGTCCCTTGCCCTCAAACGGAGGGAACCCTCCCACCAGGGCCTTTCCCCACCCACAGTACAACCCCAGGCTGCTTACTCCCCTTGTTGTCTCAGCGCATCTTAAATTCCTTGAGAGGCCTGCCCTGGCTTCCCCGGATACTTCAGATACCTGAGTAATAAGCCTCTTCCTACTCCTTTTATATGCATGTGAAGTCATCCGTCTCTACATCTCAACTACATTTGGGGTGAGCTCCACCTGCCTCTGAAAATGACCCTAACATTTACCTAAAGCAAAATATGCCTTTTGGTTGGGTATAGTTACGCACATCTGGAAATGTATGTAGCGTCATGTGTCCACTAGCACAGTTTCATACAGAGCTGTTCCATCACCACAAAAACTCGCTCTGCTACACCTTTCTTTTTCATGCCGCACCTTTATAAACTGCACAGCCTCTGACCCTCAGCAACCACTGATCTAATTTCTTTCCAGAATGTAATATAAATGGAATAGTGCAATATGTGTCCTTCGAGGACTGGCTTCTTTCACTTAGAAAATTAATTTTAAGGTTCACTAATATTTCTGCAAGAATCAATAGTTTATACTCTGTAGTTGCTAAGTACTCATGGTTGTTTTCATGAGTATATCATAGTTGTTTATTAATTTTGCAGTTGAAGGACATATGCATCATTTCTAATTTTTTTTATTTCCAGTTTTTGATAATTTTGAATAAAATAAAACAGCCACATAAAGGTTTTATGTAAATCTATGTTTTCTCATCTCTGGGGTTGATATCCAGCAGTAGGATAGCAGATAGATTGCTTGGTCATATATTAGGAGCATCGGTGAATAAATAACAAATTGTTCAACTGATTTCTAAAACTGCTCTCAAATCAAAGCCCTCTAGGAGAAAGAGCTCCAAGTGCTTTGCCTTCTTGATCACTTTCTGTTTGTTACTGTTTCAGGAGTTATTTATAAAATACTAATTCAAGTTATATGTCAGAAATGTGATTTGATAATTATTTAAATATTTAAAGTGATTTTCTTTATAGGCAATGTATATTTGGATTTGCTATTTTTATTCAATCTGACAAGCACCTTTAACTGGTGTGTTCAATTATTCACATTGAAGGTGATATGCTGGCTTGTAATTTACCAACTCACTAGCCTCTTCTATTTATTTTGTCTGTCCTTTGTTTCAATTTCCTCCCCGTCTGCCTTCTACTTTATTAGCTGAATACATTTTCAAATTCTATTTTATCTCTCCTGGTACTGTATTCGTTATAGCTTCTTGAAAAAATTGTGGCTTACTTAGATTTTACAATGTATCCCTTTAAGTAATCAAATCTTCCTTCAAGTAATATTTTACTCTTCCTGTGTAATGTAAGAACTTTTTATTCTGTAGTCTCATTTCTTTTCTCCCATCCTTTAGTCTATCTTTTCTATACCATCTACTTTGACATGTGGTATTAATACACAATACATGCTTCTACAGACGGTCTATAATCTTTTAGAACTAAAATATTTAAAAAATGGATCAAATATTAATTTCCTTCAACATTTTGTTTCTTTTTATGGATTTGATATTTTATTCTTCTCTCAGAAGAAAGGTATTTAACATTTTTTTAAAGAGTGGATCTGACTGCTCTGAATTCCTCAGATTTTGTTGGAGAAAGGCTTCAATTTTTTTACTGAGGTATAATTGAACTACAACAAACATATATTAGTTTCATTACAACATAATGATTTAATATTTGCATATATTGAAGAATGATCACTAGCATAACTCTAGTTAACATCCATCACCCTACACAGTTCAGGAAATATTTTCTTGTGATGAGAACTTTTAAGGTCTAGTCTCTTAGCAACTTTCAAATATAAAATTCAATATTATTAACTATAGTCATGCTCTACATTGTATCTCCAGGACTTATTTATTTTATAAGTGAAAGTTTATGCCTTTTGACTCCCTTTACCTGTTTTTCCCATCCCCCACCCCACCTCTAGCAACCATAAATCAGTTCTCTGTATCTATGAGACTTTCTGGGGGAAATCCCACATATAAATGACAACATATGGTATTTGTCAAGAAAGACTTCACTTTTAATATATATTTTTCACTAAGCATAAAATTTTGGGTTGGCATTATTTTTCTTTCAGCATTAAAAAATATCATTCCTCCTGTCTTTTTGCTCCCATGATTTCTGACAAGGAGTCAACTGTAGTTTTCACCTTTGTTTCTCTGTGTCACCTTTCCTTTTACTCAAGCTACCTTCGTGGTTTTGTCTTTGTATTTTGTTTTCAGCAGTTTGAATATGACATGTTCTGTGTTTTTCAGAAAAATTTCTTGTATTGTGTGTGATTTTTGTATCAGCATTTTGATGTGTGTCACTTTTACTTTCGTAAAAATTGTTGCCAATATTTCCTCAAGTACTAGTTTCTGCCCTTTTCTTTTTCATTTCCTTCTGGGATTCTAATTAATATGTCTTTTAGGAGTTTTGATATTGACCTACAGACCTTGGAAATTGTATTTGACTTTTAAAAGGATTTTTCTCTTTGTGCTTCAGTTGGCGTAACTTCCATTGACCCTGTCTGCTTATCACTGATTCTTTTCTTGGCTGTATTGTCTTTACTGTGAAGCCTGGAAAAGGCATTCTGTCACATATATCTGGTTAGTGTTTTTTTATTTCTAGCATTTTCATTTGATTTTACTTTCCATTGTTTTGTAAAAATTACTCATCTGATCTGGCATATTGTCCCCTTTTTCTATTAGAACCTTTTCTATGTGAGTCATACTTTTTTTTTTTAAAGATTTTATTTATTTATTTGACACAGAGAGAGAGATTACAAGTAGGCAGAGAGGCAGGCAGAGAGACAGGGAGAGGAGGAAGCAGGCTCCCTGCTGAGCAGAGAGCCCGATGTGGGCCTCGATCCCAGGACGCTGAGATCATGACCTGAGCGGAAAGCAGAGGCTTTAACCTACTGAGCCACCCAGGCGCCCTATGTGAGTCATACTTATGTTAAAACCCTAACAGGTAGATTCAATATGTGTATAATATCTTAGTGTGGTTCTCATGAGTGTTTCAAATGACAATAGGGCATGCTTTGCAGAATCTGTAGAGACCAGCATGGTATTTATATCAGGAAATGATCATCCCCTTCATTTCCTAAGAGATCTTCAGTGAGGGGGTTGAGCTAAACTATGTAGGGTTTGGGTTGGGACTGAGATATGTGACTGTTATCTTTATGTATATAATACCTCAGACTTTAAATTCTTACAAAGATACCTTGAAATTAAGATGAGAGCTGACTTACCATAGCATGTCTGCTTGATTTTGAGGTCAAGGATTTTATGCCATGTGTCCGAGAGGGCATCTTTAGGTACCCTTTTTCTCCTCTGTCTCTTTCTGAGGAATCTGTTGCTGTCTTATTATTCAGTCTTGCTAGTTGGTTGTTGAGGGGTTGCACGATGTGTGTTTCTTTGTTCTGAATCACCTAGTCTCAGATAGGAGTATGTTCCTATGTCTTGGAGGTCTGGCCTTCCTGGATGTCCTGCCAGTCCCCCACATGTGGCCGTGGGCTCAGTGGGACTTTTCCTACCCTGTTCTCTTACTCCAGCTGCCTTTTGTTTTCACCAGTGCACTAAGGACCACAGTGTTTGTTGCTCGCCCCCTCACAAATTAAGGGTTTTTACCCATTGTAGAAAAAGAAGAGGAGGATCTAAGGAGAGTTTCATGCCCTTCTCCCAAGCCCAGCATTCTTCTTTCCGGCAGCATCCGTGGTGGTAATTTTTAGCCATCTTTCCAGTATTTTCTGGGAGTGCTCAATAGAGTTCCTGGAGAAAGAGCTGCAGGATTTCTCCAATTCCTGTTGTTCCCAGGTTTTTCACACCATCCTTTAGGTCTTTACTCAAGAGTCACTTGCCATTTTTTCAGGGTGAACTCTTGATCTATGTCCAGTTGCTTCAATTTGGGGTGAGTATCTCTGCTCATTTTCTCCCTCTTCACAGGCACCATGTGCCCCATTTTCTTTAGAATTTAGGCCAGTGGATTTCTCTGTGACATCTGTCCAATAGGTTTGAATAAACACATGAGTTAGAAGTTTGTTGAGCTTCTTTGTTGTTGCAAGAGTGGGAACAATGCTCCTTTGAGCTGCCTATGTCCTGGAAGCTAGAATCCCTCTCTTTTAATGTATCATTGCATCTCTGGTCATATTTCTCTGGCTATTTTCTTGAATTTCCTTTGCATGCTCAATTTTTTACGTCTGTAATTTTAACATTAGCATCTCTAAGAAATTCTTCCTAAGCCCTATTTACATCTCATACTACATATTACCAATACATAATTTTATCTCCTTTTATGTTTTGGATATTAAAGTCCAGATTAGACCTTTCTCCCCACATAAAGGAACACTTGAAAGTTACTCACTCAAAAGCTTTCTCTGGGTATCTAGTGGCATCTAAGACTTTACGTACACAAATTTAACTTCTATCTGTACTTACATTCCTAAATCTACTATTCTTCTCATTGACCAGAATTACCACCATGCAACCATTTGTCCAGGCCAACAATTTGGGAGTCATCCCATGTAAAATTTCTCCCTTAACCTTTGCGTCTAATCTGTGGGTGAGTCCTTTGCATTTTATAACTTAAATAACTTATAATGAAGTATGTAATTCTTCATTCCTGAATCCAAGGCCCTACAACGTCACTACGGTTACTTGGTTTGTGTTCCCACTAGCAGCCATTATTCTCACAAGGCCCCCACGATCTTTCTAAATTAGGAACTGGCAAATCACAGCCCATGGTCAACTCCCAACTGCTATTTTTGGAAATTAAACATCCTTACATTTTGTCCTTATGTATTGTTGTCTATGGCTGCATTTAAGCTACAGTGTTAGAACTGAGTACTTTTTTTTTTAAGATTTTATTTATTAGACAGAAAGAGACAGTGAGAGAGGGAACACAAGTAGGGGGAGTGGGAGAGGGAGAAGCAGGGTTCCTGCTGAGCAGGGAGCCCGATGCGGGACTCAAACCCAGGACCCTGGTATCCTGACCTGAGCTGAAGGTAGATGCTTAACGACTGAGCCACCCAAGTGCCCCAGAACTGAGTACTTTAACAGAAACAGTATTGCAAGCAAAACCAAAATTTTTTACTAACTCGTCCTTTTTTTTAAAAGTGTTCCAACATGTGTTCTAAACTAAAGTATACTTTTAAACACACAAATTCCCTTGCTTACAACTCTTTAGTGGAAGGCAATTTCTCCCAGCAAAAGAGAAAAATGCTTCAGTATGGCACACATCTTCATGATCTGACCTGTGCTTGTTTCTCCATTACTATCACTTACACAGCCTTGTCCCATTTGCACGGTAAACACTGAAATTCTTGCCATTTATTGTGATGTTGTGTTCTTACACTCTTGCAGGCCTTTCTTTGCTCATGTGCATTAGTCTTCCTGCAGACTTTTTCCTAGGATGCTCTCTTTCCATTCCCCAACTTAGATTCTCCCCTGTGGCCTCACCTGTTTATTTTCAGATCTCTGGTTTAGAGTGACACTCACAAGTTACTCTGTTACAGAAGTTATGACATGTGGTTGTGTTCTTTGTTTCCTTTAAATTTGCATTTTGTCCACATATCTCTAACCTGCTTGAGGGCAGCACTGTATTGCCGGTTCCTCGTTACTCAATCAATACTATTGGAAGGATCCAGCTTTTGCAAGGAAGAGGCTGGAGTCAGAAACCTGGGATATATTACAGCATAGGAAAACCAGTCATTCTGTGATTGACTGATTGACTTCTTTGTCTTTGTGGTCTTCAACTGAATGCACTTGAATTCTTATTTTGGGATAAAAGCCTAAATCACATTTGAAATATCAGTTTTTCCAATCATATGGAACTCTTATCCTAAATAAACTTAGTTTTTTGTGAAGAAAATTATATGATATATTCACTAAAAAATAAAAAAAATGATAAAACTACACTTTGAATCCAATAATAATTCATTTCTCAGGTGCCTGGGTGGCTCAGTCAGTTAAGCATCTGCTTTTGACTCCACTAATGATCCCAGGGTCCTGGGATCGAGCCCCACATTGGCCTCCCTGCTCAGAGGGGAGCCTGCTTCTCCCTCTCCCTCTTTCTCTGCTGCTCCCCCTGCTTTTGCTTTCTATCTCTCTCTCAAATAAATAAATAAAATCTTTAGAAATAAAAATAATAATTTTTATAACATTTGGTTGTTAGTTTTTTATTTTGTTATTAATAAATATATTAAAATATTTTAATCACTTCCTCTGTGAATTTTAGCTGAAAAACATGTAAATTAATTTTTTGGCACATTTTTATGTATTTGTAATTTTAAGATATATTTGTATAAAAGATTTCCTTTCAAATAACTTTCATTTCTTCCTAAAATAATTTCTACTGATTAATTTTCACACAGTAGAAATCAAAACTGAAAATTTTACACATTTGCTGGGTATACTTCTCAGCGAGGATGGTAGTCACGTAGTATGAAAATATATCTGTCTTGCTATGTAATCACTATGCAGATTGCTCCTTTTCTTAATAACAAGTGTCAAAAATGATCAGACTAGTAAGTTTAATTTTCCACATAACCAATAATATGTAGAAGTAATATCTCTGAACAGCTACTTGAACTTTTCTCTTTCTGTTTAGGAATGGGATGAAAAAGCCATTGTTTTATGTGTACTCAGTAAAAGGAATCACGAAAGTTTACTGATATAATATTAAATTTTATTGTAACATGTGTGGCTTCCTTTGGTTTCTTACCCTGTGTACTGTCTGAGAAGTTAATTTTTAAGTGTTAATGTGATTCCTATTTAAAGTTAGGAACAGTGGCATGTAAGAGACAAAAGACAAGTTACAGAAAAAAAAAACTGAGCTTAAGAAATTAATACAGAGACACAGCAGGGGGAAAACACACTCATCCGGGTTCATCTACAATGTCTTAATACCACTATTCTCAATTGGTTACTAAGTGATAGTATATCCTACCAGAGAAACATAAGATCATATTAGAGCAAGCTCATTAGCAGATCCCTCCTGAGAAAAGAACAGTGTTCCAGCTGATTCTTAAACTTTTCCCAATTAACCTGCCTTAGGTCTTATTTTTGTGTCCTATACATTTTTTGTACATAACACCCAATATGTTTTATTTTTCAAAATGCCCAGTTTTTGTCTTAATGGTTATAATAGATGGTTCACATACTCACACATACACATCTTATATATGATAAATATAATACAATAATTATTATATAAATACAGCTATATTTCTACTATTGTCTTAAAACTTTTTTTTCTTCATTTTCTGATTTGATGAGTAAATTACTTAGAAAAAATGGTTGGTCTCTTTTGCTGATAATTTATGATAAGATTCTTCTATGTTTCATTATGAATCAGTTTATTTTCTAAGGCAAAACATACAGGATCAAATATTACCAAACTTCCAGAGATTACCTCTAGGAAACACTTGTATTTATATACTTCTGAACACTAACACTAATGTCCTCAATTTATATGTATGGATACTGAGGTCTTCCCACCAACATGAAGTTCTTAGCTCATAACTAGTCTTTTTGTATGAAGAATTTATATAAAGGACTTATATATATTTTATATGATATGGTTCTCCATAGCAGCAATATATGATCAATACTGTATAATCAATAATCATATATCATGAAACAAGATGGGATGGGGAAGGACACAAACCATAAGAGACTCCTGATCTCACAAAACAAACTGAGGGTTACTGGGGGGTGGGAGGGTAGGGATAGGGTGGATGGGTTATGGACATTGGGGAGGGTTTGTGCTTTGGTGAATGCTGTGAAAGATGTAAGCCTGATGATTCACAGACCTGTACCCCTTGGGCAAAGAATAAAAATAAAATTAAAAAAACAAACAAACAAAAAATAATCATATATCAATCAATATAATCACTAAAGCTTCTAGTCCTGCCAACTAATAACAATGTGTTCCATATAAAAATGCTTTTTGGTTATATATTTTTATTTGATATATCAAGGAAAAGGTGAGGCAAGAGAATGTTGCCAGTACTATCTGTTCTTTGTTTTTCATTATAATAAAATACAATGGCGCTTGTTCAAAACTTAGTGAATTCAAGGACAATTTCCAGAATTTCACTTTGTTTTTATAACATCAGTTTATTTTTAGTTTTAAAATATATGGAAATAGAAGTAAAAATCACCCTATAACTTCATTAGAAAGAACTTTAAAAGTTAATGTATTATAAAATTGATTTTCTTTAATACTTATTTTTTATTATATCATATAATTCATATGAGCACACTGTAAATTATTAACTATTCTTCTATAATCTTATTTTTAAGAACTGTGTAATATTGTATTATAAGAATGTTTACCTTTTTTAACCATTTCTCTTTGATGAACCTAGATGTATCTTCTAATATTCATAATATAGTGATACAAAATCAAATAATACAGAAATATTTTTTCCACCTACAATAGTTTTCATATAACAAATATTGTGAAGTGGTATTTGTCTCAATAACTGTGAATATTTAAAAGTGTAAAAAGCTTTTTCTACTACTTCAGAGAAAATTTGATAGTTCTCTTTCCTTAGCCTTCTCAAATTCCATTTATTGAACAGTCAGAAATCTGGTCAAATTTTCAATGAATTTGAAACCACATATAGCTGACCAATGTGTGTGTGTGTGTGCGTGCACATGTGTGCACTTTGCAGATTAGCTTGCATGTGTGTATATGTTAGAATGTGGAACTGTTTGAAAAGTTTTAGATACCTATGAGACACAGACACACATTGTATGAATGCATTATTTTCTATATTAAATGTCTCCAAAATGTAATCGTGTTTGGAAAATAAATCTATAACATATTTTTTGAGAAACCATGAATAACGCCGGCATTTTACTTTATTAAAACAATTATTCTACTTGTGTAAAAGATAAAAGAATGCCATTCCAGAACAGAATTTTGAGTTTACATAAAATAAGAGACTCAGTTTGTAAGTACCATCCAGCCACATTCTAGTGAACCACATAGAAATTATAAGAAGTATAAAAACCAACAGAAAGATCAAGAAAAAAGATATCCACTTGGGAGATATGTAAAATGACATTGAAAATAGAAAAAAAATCATTAATGGACACAACTCGACTATAACCTGATTGAAGATACTAACCTATAAAAAACAAGAAGGGATCGGGAAGGAGACAAACCAGAAGAGACTCTTAATCTCAGGAAACAAACTGAGGGTTGCTAGGAGGTGGGGGGGAGGGACGGGGTGGCTGGGTGATGGACATTGGGGAGGGTTTGTGCTATGGTGAGTGCTGTGAAAGGTGTAAGCCTGATGATTCACAGACCTGTACCCCTGGGGCAAATAATAATAAAAAAATAAATTTAAAAAAATGAAACCATCGGATGGAATGTTGGTTAGTGGAAGTAATTATGTAAGGGGAACTAAGAGATGTAATCACCAGCAGGACTGGTCTAAAGAACTGTCTAAAGTGCTGTCCAGTGGTGAATATGCCATGACACACATTTGTGTCTACAGCTCCCAGCTCTGCTGAACTCAAAACTCAACATCTAATGGCATACCATGAAAATCGATGGGAACATTAATTTAGACTGACTTCTCCCAAAACTGAACTTATTATTACATCCATGTTTCAGTCCCAATCTGCTTTTCACCTCTATCTTCTTCATTTGGGTTTTAATCTTAATCAGTGTTGTCAACCATACATCCATTTGCTCAGGCCAGAGCTGGATGACTGTCTGAGACAGAGTTTTCTTCTTTGAGCTACTGCACCAGTCAACATGAGCTGGAAATTACCTTCAAACATCACTCAATTCGGGCTTCTGCTCTTTCTACAGTCGTTTAGTGGCTATCTCATGTCCTTGACCTCTCCTCCGCACAAATGCTGAAGAAATTATTATTCAAATTAACATACAGTCATGTGTGTTTTCCTAGTTTAAATCATGCCAATGTTTACCCCTTTCTCCTTGGTCATGTTGAAGATAGCTATCAATGCACACGGTGTCATTCACAATGGAATGTGCCTGACTACTAAGTTTCTACTCGACCTCTCATCCCCTTGTGGTCTGGGGTCTAGCAACACTAAATGGTTTATTGTTGCAGGCAACCAACTTACTGATTCACAAGCCAGAAGCCCTGCTAGAACCCTTCCTCTTCTTTTTGTGGGTCTCTCTTATATAGCTATGCCTGTTATGTAAAACAAAGAAGCAAGCAAAAAAACCTTTTTCTTTTTACCTCACATATGATTTTCACTGCAGCATTATTGAACTATATATTAATTTATGTCTTTATCTTTTCCTCCTAATATACAGTGATATTTTAGAGAGTGGGAACTCTGTCTAATTTACTGTTAGATCTCCAGAATTTACTCTCGTATCTTGTCATGTGACCCACACTGAATAAACAGGTATTGGTTGAAATATAAAATGAATTATTATTATAATTAATAAAAACCACTCAAATAAGCACCCTAGGATTTAAATTTTTATCAACTCTTTCAAAATCCTAGTCTGCTCAAATTAAGGAACATAATGTGTAATAAAGTCCAAGTACAGGAAATCACATAAGGTTTTGTCAGAAAACATAATCTGTATAACAATTAAGGCTTCTTACATAGATAACAGAAATAATTTTAGATATTTCAGGCATTAACTGATTAAATGTGGGAATTTAAATGCTTAGAAAATTGCTGAGAAGGCTATGGGGACAGGCTCTAATTCTGGCTTGGATGAATTCCTTTCTGGACACCACTATCAATTTGCCCATCAAAAGAACCATTACCTCCACTGTAACGCGAAAGTCATTGAGACAACTGCCGGATATATGAGTACATCGTTTTATCTACACTCTAAAGGTAAACAGTAACTTTCTTAAATCCTGGCTTCAGGAACATAATAACTTGGCTTCATTATGGAAACCAGGAAGTATGCTCCAGACCACTTGGCTCCAGAACAAGGCTGCAGCTGCCAGATGGGAACCATGATTCAGCCAGTACCACAAGAATCCGAGCTGTTAGGTGATGGCGGAAACATAGTTTATGTCTTCCCTGCAGTTCCAGATGATAGACTGAAATGAGACTGGGTCAGATGGCTTATCTAACATTCCTACCACAACCTGTCTATGCAATGACAGCAGTATAAACCATAATAACGATAGTGTTAGAAGTTACGTCAATCCTCATTATTTAAAGTGATATAAATTATTAGTTTTACCTATGTCAGAAGACATGGATTTCTTTATATATTTCACAGTTAAAATTAAATAATATTTATTGAACTTTTTTTGTGTGTGACACGGTGCCATATGTAAATAAAACACCTACACTCCACAAATTTCTAATCAATCAATAAATTATATTAAACCAAATATATTTAAACTTTACTCAATTTTTCTTAATATACAATCTTAACAGCTTTGCATGCATAATTCACATTTATAAATGCTATCTTTCCCATCGTGAATACTTCATATTCCTAAGATTCATTGCTTGCTATGCAATATATTTGATTCTCTGGAATACATATAAAAAATATATATAATATATGTTTATATATAACATATATTTTATATATGTATACTTGGAAAATTTATATAAATACATAATGTATGCATTTATATAACATATTTATACATAATTTATATATAACTCTACATAATTGCATCTTATATATACATAATCTCGTTTACCTTTTACCATTTCACACAAATATAGACATACATATATACACACATATTTATTATATAAAACTTGCAACAGTTCAGTGTGGTTGCTAATACTATTTATTTTTGTGATAAGCACAGAACTATTTATCTAACAGGAAATGCAATATTTCAAAAAAGTGGAATCTTTAATAATCCCATTACAGTAATTATTAATTTTTTAGCTTAATATTGTAACCTTTCCTGAAAATTCTCCTCACTCAAATTCAAATGCTTTCCATAATATTTAAATTACCACTTACTTAACTCTGGTACAGGACTTGAATACAGAGTCTTATGCGATTCTTGCCATACAGAAGCATGATTAATGATATTTGCTCCTCTACCTGAGACATGTTTTTAGAGGGCTATCTAATCATTCAGCACAGATGGTGGAGATCTGTGACATGGACCAGTTACCGTACACATAGTTGACCTAATCAAAATTAGCATCCACTTTAGAAAAATTTATTATCCATTCATAAAATTCAGTGGCATAACATAAATGTCATGCCATCGTAGGTCTTGCATCAGTAATTGATCTGTTTACGATACAAACGAATTCTCCCCATTCTGCCTCTTTTCCAACAATAACAAGGAGAAGCACGAACAGGGAAGGTTATTATTTCCTAGCCACAGCTCAATGCACCATGTAATCAAATCCTTTGTCAGAGCATCCTGCCACATAATCAGATCGTGTGAATTGTCAGAGGCAATTTTATGAATATATATTCATTTAAAACCTTGGTATGCTTGTTATAGTGTAGGATAAGTATATTTCTTTTCTTCTTTTTTTTTCTTGTGTGGTGATTGTATTCTGAATTCTTATGTATAGAGTAATTACATTTCTTAAAATATGGTTCAACTTTGGAAAAATAATAAATTCTCTATTCAGCTATCACAAAAATTACCTTTCTAAGCCCAATACATTAAATTATTATGATTTGATTTGCTTATAATTTTCTCCCAGGGTAACCTCTTTACAAGGTATTTTTAAATGTACTTTTCCGAAATTTCAATAAATATTTTTGCTGAGCCATGTTAGAGTTTAATAACAATTCACTATGCAGTGAAAAGCTTATAAAAATTTGTTTGGATATATACATACAGACACTCACGCCCACACATAAAATCACACTTCCTTTACAAGGAGCATGTTTCTGCGTAATTTGTGACTTTGATTTAGTTTTGCTTATTCCTGACAGACTGTTGAACACATGCTGGGTTTTGTTTACCCTTGCTAACATTGAGCAGTGCTCTTCATAAGGTTCGTGGTATTGATTAAAATGACTACACTGAAAATCAATCTGCACCTCTCTGTAGAGGCCAGGTGACTTACTACCACTAATAAAAAGATATTACATGATTATTNTACCCTTGCTAACATTGAGCAGTGCTCTTCATAAGGTTCGTGGTATTGATTAAAATGACTACGCTGAAAATCAATCTGCACCTCTCTGTAGAGGCCAGGTGACTTACCACCACTAATAAAAAGATATTACATGATTATTCTTTTTTTTTTTTAAAGATTTTATTTATTTATTTCACAGCGG
>LNAC01000130.1:3412944-3434499 GCA_002007465.1 Ailurus styani | reverse complement strand
GGAACTGGAGGGTATTATGCTGAGTGAAATAAGTCAATCAGAGAAAGACAATTATCATATGATCTCTCTGATATGAGGAAATTGAGGGGCAGGGTAGGGGGTTGTGGGGGGTAGGGAGGGAAAAATAATCAAACAAGATGGGATGGGGAAGGAGACATACCATAAAAGACTCCTAATCTCACAAAACAAACCGAGGGTTACTGGGGGGTGGGAAGGTAAAGATAGGGTGGATGGGTTATGGACATTGGGGAGGGTTTGTGCTTTGGTGAATGCTGTGAAAGATGTAAGCCTGATGATTCACAGACCTGTACTCCTTGGGCAAAGACTAAAAATAAAATTAAAAAAAAAATGAAAAAAAAAACNCCTGGTGATTCACAGACCTGTACCCCTTGGGCAAAGAATAAAAATAAAATTTAAAAAAAAATGAAAAAAAAAAAAACAGAAAATACTTTGTGTGATATTCCAATGGTGGCTAAATGTCATTATACATTTGTCCAAACCCATGGAAAATACAACACCCATAGTGAACTGTAACGTAACTTAATGGAGTCTGGGTGATAATGTGTTAATGTAGTTTCATTAATTGTAACAAATGTCCAATTCTGGTGGGGGATGTTGATAACGGGGGAGGCTACCCACAAGTGGGGTCAGGAAGTATATGAGAAATCTCTGTACCTTCTATTCAATTTTATTGTAAAATTACAGCTGCTCTAAAAAAATTAAATCTTAAAAAAATTAATAGCCTACAGAGGAGGATACATGTCTAATATTATAATGTGGCTACCCACAAGTGGGGTCAGGAAGTATATGAGAAATCTCTGTACCTTCTATTCAATTTTATTGTAAAATTACAGCTGCTCTAAAAAAATTAAATCTTAAAAAAATTAATAGCCTACAGAGGAGGATACATGTCTAATATTATAATGTGAAACTGCAGGTTTTACTGGAGGAATGTACTAAGTAGTCTGAGAACACACACACACACTGAAGGAGTCTCTGCATCTTAGAGAAGAGGGTGCAAATAGGTGACAGAGGAGAGAAGTAACTACTTGAGTGGAAATCTGGGTAGTATTTTGTCAGGAAGACTCTCAGTGCAGAACACCTCAGGCAAGCAGAGAGAATGTGAAAGTCCCAAATCCTGAGAGATCACTGTGAGGTCATAGGGCTACCTGCACATCAGTAATTCTAGACCTGGACCTGAAAAGGGGAGGTAAGCAAGAAATAAGACTGCGAACTTATGGCTGGAAGCAATAAGGAGTCTGAAGTTTATTTTCAGAATAAATGAGAAGTCCCAGGGAAATGAGGAAGGCAATATATGATTTGTTAAAGCTAGATCTTGGACATTCATTTGAAGCATTGATGGATTGAGAGGGAAGCCGATAGAGGCGAGGGCAGGAAGAGTCATACGTAGGTTGCACGGGAGTCATTTACACAACAAGGATTTGATTCTAAATTTACAACCTGAGGTACAAATAATACACAGTCAATATTTCCCAGAAAAGAAGCAGTAGAAATATGACACATTAAAAACTAACATATTATCTATACATACAAAGTAAAATCTTCTGCTAATTGGGATTTTCTCTATGTTAT
Source organism: Ailurus styani (assembly GCA_002007465.1). NCBI lineage: Eukaryota > Metazoa > Chordata > Mammalia > Carnivora > Ailuridae > Ailurus > Ailurus styani. The sequence continues at coordinate 3,432,906 of LNAC01000130.1, read as the reverse complement.
TCACGACCATATTTCTGGAGTCTGTGAGATGCCTGGCACTAGAATATGCTTAATAAACATTGGTTAAATATGTGAGAGAATTTCAGTAACATGGAACAGGAGGATATAAAACAGAAAGTCTTATACATTTGCCCTTAGGAAAACAAAACTTAAGAACTGTGAGACTGATTTTCCACCAATGCCTGATTTACAGAAATTTGACAATGTTAGTTTTCTTAAATGATAGAGAGTTTGGGTTTACCTCATATCAACCGGGGGAAATTTTTGCTTATGGTTTCCAGAGATACGAATAAGAAATGACGGAGGATAGGTTGATCTCATACACTAAGCTGAATTAAGATTTATTTGCACAACTGGACTGGTTTTGTCTGCTCAGGGAATGTTCAAAGCTGGTCTCCATTTGGTTTTGATTTTAACAGACTCCAGCTGAACTCTCCCCTCTTCATACTCCCTGCACATAAATACAGCTCACTCCAAACCCTCACCAGACCCACCTCTAGCTTGCTACACTTGCTGTGTCCCCACCTGCAATTCCTCTGCCATTCCTGAATAAACTCATCTTTTTGACAATTTTGAGCTTCCCTCAGTTTACTTATTTTTTTTTTTTTAGGTTTATAGCTAATTAAGATAACAACAGCCAGGTCGTCCTCCTCTGCCAGTAAAGAGAAGAGTTTTATTTGTGCATTTCATTGTGTTTCTGCTTAGAACCAGTATAAGTAGCTGGTTTACTGTCAGGGTCCATACTGTATGCAAAGCATATATTGTCATAGCCTAAGAAGATGTTCAGTGAAAAGCATTTACACAGTGGCAGGTACCTAGCACCTAACATTGAAAGAAAAACAAACTCCAAATCCTGTTTCCTGTCAGCCCCTGAATGTAACGCAGGAAGAAATGGTGTGTCTCACTCCTTCCTCTTCCTCCTGCCCCCACCATGTTTCCTTCCACATCCCAAGTTTAAGACACTTAATCTTCATCTCTTATGAATCCATTGTTTTGGAATAATTTTATAGAATCATGAGGACTTCAACGTGGTTGCAACAACAGAGGTATAGAAAAGAGAATATTTATGGGGAATATTTTAAAGATTAAATAGACAAGATGCCACAGTCATTGATTTGTATGAAGGATTATGAGAGTGGGGCTAGTCATAGATGTTTGTGGTGTAGAAACATCCTTAGTCAAAGGTTCAATTCATAAAGATAGAAACATACAAAGAGAAGTTCTCTCCTTGGTGCAAAGGACTGTAATTTTAGCCTGAACCTAAAGATCTTAAGGTGAATATTTTATTTTTAAATACAATTTCTGTGCAGAATTTGTTTTAAACTCAGTAGAGAGATATGACCTGGAGAAAAAAGTGAGCCACTTCTTAGTGTGTCTGTGTATTTGAAGTCATATATCTGGATATGGTGTCTCAGGGAGATTGTGGTATGAGAATAGAATTCTAAAGACAGAACCCTGTGGAGCAGCAACAGGACAGGGTAGCAAAAAAAAAAAAAAATCGTAACAAATAGTGGTCAAAAAGTCATGGGCATCTAGAGGGGGAACAAGAAAATAGTTCCACAGGAGAAAGAAATTTTCAATTAGTTGTAAACACAAAGCTATCCAGTAATTCTCCTTCTCATCAGAACAAGTTCCTGGACACTTCCAAAGCTACAAGGACCTAGAGCAGAGCTTCCCAACCTGGTGGCAGGAATTGGTGTCACAAATCTTCAGACACTGACCCTCCCCTCCTGGTTCTCAGGAATCAGCATGGATCCTGGGCCCGCTGGACAAAAGCACTCCATCCTGTTACCCTAGTCTGCCACAGTCTCTGTGTGGGTCATTATGGGAAAGGAGTTGGGAACTAATGTGGTCTGCAGGATCTGCAAACGCATCCCCTAACGTTTTTCCTGACTCTTGCACGCCACGCTGGTCTCCGTGCTAGTTTCCTTGAACAGAAAGAAGCTGTAGGACTGTTCACACTCCCTGCTCTTCTCTGCCCCATGCACCTCTCATTTCTTCAGGTTCTTTATAAAAAGCCATCTTCTTACAAAATCTTCTCTTAACAGCCCTGACTAAAATAGACCCCATATTCTCTAATAATAATAATTTTTTTCTTCATAGCTCTTCCTACTACCCAATAGAGATTAATCTGTTAGTTTATTGCATATCTCTCTTCACATACATTATGTGGTATGAGAGTATTGCCTTATATTGTTCACTGTCATATCCTAGCATCTAAAATAATGTCTGGCATATAGTAAGAACTAAATATTTGTGGACTAAATGGAAGAATTAAAGAACATGGACTTCAGACTATAGTGATTTATCAGCAAAACCCACAACTGAGTGTTCAGGGTTGAAAAAAAGGAAACAGCAGATAACACTGCTTTAGACTTGATCATTGATATTAATATTTTTAGCACGTAAGTGTTACATTAATCACGTTGTGTGTGTGTGATTTTATGTTTCTATGTATATTTCTGTGTCTTACAATCAGTCCTTTTTCTCAAATTGTTAATAATGTAGTTTACAGTATAAAGACATGTTTGCATGAACCAGAGTGATAAATTAACTGCTCAACTATATGGTTTACATAATTGGTTACCAAGAGGAGGTGATCATTCAGAAGCACCTAGGGAGTTTTAAATATACAGGCTCTGAACCATAGCCCCCGACATTCTGATTGAAATACATCTGGGATTAATATCTGAAGGTCTACATTTAAAATTTTCCTGGGTATATAAGTTATCCCTTAATCGGAATACCACTGCTATAGATAATCACTATTTCAGGGTCTACCATATGGGGGTGGGGTGTGAGGTACAGCAGGTGAGGTTTAGAAATAATCTTAAGACTTTAAAGAAGGTGGACAATCTAGGTCACATTCAGAAATAAAGACAACTAGCCAGGAAACAAAAATTTAAAGAAGTGGCTTCTATTTCTTTAAAAAGATAAACCAGCATGAGCTATTTTCCTTTTACTCCAAAGCGAACCTAAACAAACAAGAGGAAAATGTGAATTCCGAAAGCAAACAGAAAGAGGGCCTCACATTGGTACTTGAGGTCCCACTGCCTTGTGGTGAGTGTGGGGGTAGATGACTACGGTGTGGGCAGCCTGTGTTCTAGGAAGTGATGGGAAAACATACAAGAGAAAGCATTTTGTGTTCTGGTCTTGCCTCTTCTCAATGTGGAAGAGATGTATGGAGACAGTTCAGGCCATGGTGCTCATGTTTCACAATGGGGGTTTATACGGCCCAAGTTAGGGAGAGGAGTTGAAGAAAACCAGGAAGAAAATGTTCTTGAAGAGGTATTTCCTTACCCTTTCTGGGACAGCTCTTCTCCCAGAGAGTTGCAAGGTGAACCTTGGGACCAGCGGAAGTAAATGAGATGGCTCCAAAGGGAGAGGTTAGTAATTATCTTTGTGCCTGGAAAATTCTTTTGGGGAGTTCCTTTCCATGATGCGTTTAAGAATAAACACACCTTTACCTTGAAGTTCAACATAAATGGTAGCCCTAGCCATCAAATCTTCCCGGATACATTCTTACTTTTTTAAGTGTTAAGAACTTTTTAAAAAGATATTTTATTTATTTATTTGACAGAGAGAGACACAGTGAGAGAGGGAATGCAGGCAGGGGGAGTAGGAGAGGGAGAAGCAGGCTTCCCACCAAGCAGGGAGCCTGATGTGTGGCAGGATCCCAGGACCTTGGGATCATGACCTGAGCCGAAGGCAGACACCCAATAACTGAGCCACCCAAGCACCCCCCAGATACATTCTTAGAAAAGACAGATGCCATGCCTAGGAGAGAAAAACTTATGGGCTATAAGCAGACTCCTGCCTGAAAAGGACAACTCCTCAAAGATAGAAAATCAACCAGAACAAAGTGTAATATTAAAAGCAGAATTATTAAGATGTGTGCCCCCAAAATTTAAAATAAGCAGGATAAGTATATTCGGAAAGTAACTAAAAATATTAGCAAAATGATGATGAACAAGAAGACATAAAGATAACTTCTTTTTTTATTATGTTTTGTTAGTCACCATACAGTACATCATTAGTTTTTGATGCAGTGTTCCATGATTCATTGTTTGTGTAAAACACCCAATGCTCCATGCAATCCGTGCCCTCCTTAATACCCACCACCGGGCTCACCATACCCTCACCCACCTCCCTTCTAAAACCCTTAGTTTGTTTCCTGGAGTCCATAGTCTCTCATGGTTCATCTCCCACTCTGATTTCTCCCCCTTCTTTTTTCCCTTCCTTCCCCTAATATCCTCCATGCTATTCCTTATGTTCCACAAATAAGTGAAACCATATGATAATTGACTTTCTCTACTTGACTTATTTCACTCAGCATAATCTCCAGACCCGTCCATGTTGATGCAAAAGTTGGATATTCATCCTTTCTGATGGCTAATATTCCATTGTGTATATGGACCACATCTTCTTTATCCATTCATCTGATGAAGGACATCTTGGCTCTTTCTACAGTTTGGCTATTGTGGACATTGCTGCTAGGAACATTGGGGTGCAGGTGCCCCTTGTTTTCACTACGTCTGTATCTTTGAGATAAATACCCCATCGTGCAATTGCTGCGTCATAGGGTGGTTCTACTTTTAATTTTTTGAGGAACCTCCACACTGTTTTCCAAAGTGGCTGCATCAACTTGCCTTCCTACCAACAATGTAACAGGGTTCCCCTCTCCACAATTTCTTCAACATTTGTTGTTTCTTGTCTTGTCGATTTTTGCCATTCTAACTGGTGTAAAGCAGTTTCTCAATGTGGTTTAAGGGGCATAAAAGTAACTTAAGGAAATATTTTTAAAAGATTTTATTTATTTATGTATTTGAGAGAGAGAGAGAAATTGCATGCACAGGGAGGGGTTAGGGGGAGGGGCTGAGGAGAGAGAATCTCAGAGACTCCCTGTTGAGTGCAGAGACAGAGCCCAAGGGGTCAATCTCAGGACCCTGAGATCCTGACCTGAGCCGAAATCAAGAGTTGGACACTCAACCGACTACGCCACCCAGGCACCCCATGACTTAAGGAAATATTAACAAGGAAATCTAGTTGTTGATGTGAAAAACAAAAAGATGAGGAAAATAGTGGACTGAATTCTGCAGGAAAAAAGTAGTAAAATGGAAGATGACAGAGAGGAACACTTTTGACGACAACTGGAGGGGAAAAAGAAAAAGGTAATATAAAATAAATACAAATGGAGTAGAAGTTTTGAAGGAAAAATGTCACAAATGTAGATGAGGAGGTCCTGGTGAAAATATGGTGATAAATCATCCAGAATTAAGGAAAGATTAAGTTTTCATTTAAAAGGCTCATAAAGTGACTAAGGAAAGAGGAGGAAAATCACACAAATTTTAGTTGAATGTAAGAATATTGTCACATTCATTATGCATCCCCAGAAATATAACAAATCACCTAAAAAATTACATAATTCCAATCAGCATCAGACTACTCAATAGCAACTTGAGATGTAAGAAGTCAAACACAAAACAAAACATCCTAATGTATAAATTTTTTTTTTCAGAAGCATGAGGAAAAATATAGAAAATTAGTAAAGAGCATGGACGGTTCACACAAATGTCCTTTAACACGATTTCATACATAATAAAAATGCAAAATAAAACTACAAGATAAAATTTTTTACCTAGTAGATTATAAGAATGTTTAAGATTTCACACAAACTAAGGTGGCAAGGCTGTGAAGAATGAGGTCATCTCACGCACTGCTTATAGGAATGCAAAATGGACACCATCTGATGAAGCTACAAATGCATTTAGCCTTGGACCCAGATATCCCATTTCTAGACTTAGTCCAAAAAGATCTTCGAAATTTTTGAAAGAAATAAAAAATGTTTTTATTGCGGCAGAATTTGTAATGGCAATATATTGGAAAACACTTAGATACCCACGTATGGAAGACACTTGATTCAGATCCACACGGTGGGGTTCAGTAGCAGTGAAAAGGAATAAGAAAGATTTATAACAGCATAATTAGCTCACGTGAAAAACAGCAAGGTGCAGAATACTATCAAGCAATTAAACATTTAAATGTATTTGTTTGCTTTGTAAAAAAAAATTGCAAGAGACATAGAAAGCATAAATTAGAAACAAAAAATGCTTACTAAGAGAGTGAGTGAGGGCGCCTGGGTGGCTCAGCGGTTTGAGGCCTCTGCCTTCGGCTCAGGTCATGATCTCAGGGTCCTGGGATCGAGGCCCGCATCGGGCTCTCTGCTCGGCAGGGAGCCTGCTTCCTCCTCTCTCTCTGCCTGCCTCTCTGCCTACTTGTGATCTCTCTCTCTCTCTCTCTCTGTCAAATAAATAAATAAAAATAAAAAAATAATAAAAAAAAAAGAGAGTGAGTGAAAATTGAAAAAAGTTGGGTAGAAGAAAATTTTGATTTAATGTATGCTAATGAGGTTCCTGTTCAAAAAACACATATTCTAAAATGTATGACAAATATTAAATGAGGGTAAAAAATTTGCAATGAACCTTTAAAACAGGAAAAAAACCCTAATTCTATACAATACAAAACATAACTACACATACCAAGAATTAATTTAAGTAACTTTAAAACACATGGAATATTTATTCTAAGGACAAAAATAATTGCAAAGAAATCTTAAAATTTATCTTATATACTTGTGAGTAGTGATATTTGCACAGAAATTAAATAATATTCATTGTTGTGGTAGGGTAGATCAAATGATTAAAATGCATTGGCATTGTTAGGAACTAGGATTAACACTATAGGAGTTTGGTAAATGGAGTAGAAATAAAATATGAGCCAGTAAATACAGTATTGGTTTTTAGTAAATGATAAAGACATACTTTAAATTACTGATAAAAGAAATGAATTACTCAATATGGTAATTAGACATGTAGCCACTATTTTCATAAAGCTTGGATCACTAATTTAACTTTTACACCAAAATGAATTCCATATTGATTAGCTCATAAATATAAGTATTAAGTAAAATATTTGGGTTTATTTTTAATCACTGTTTAAAAGGACATTTTAAGTAAGAAAGAAAATGAAGAAGCAATAAAAATGTATTAAAAATATGACTAAGTAAAATAAGAAAAATTTTGAAAATCTGATATGGCAAGGATATAAAAATAATATATACATATGAAGAACATTTATAACATATATGAAGGACAATAGTCTAAGTTCCTTAGTTTTATAGAGACTCATAATTAATTTTATTAATACGAAACATACAAAAGTAAAAATGGACAAATGAAACAAATATGTTAGAATTAAAAATAAATGGCATGTTAAATTTTAAAGTGCTCACTTATTTCTAATTAAAGACATGCCAATCAAATAGCAATGATACAACATTTTTCCTGTATTAAATTGGCAATGCATCAGGAAGTCAGATACTATCCCATCTTGACAACTGAGTGAGGGATTTAGAATTCTCTCGTACTGTTGTTCAGGGCTAATATTCAGGTATAAATCACCAGTGTGGCCATATGTTCTACTTGGTGCGAGCATCTGTTCTAATTGGTCAGTGCCTGTATTCTAGTAATTGTAAAATACTTTTAACATCTCCCTTGTGTGAATAGGAGTATACACTGGCATATCCTTTTTACAGCACACTTGGTATTAGGTATACAGATTTAAAAGAGAGACATGCACTTTGCTTTAATAAATCCAGTGATAGGAATTTACCCCTCTTCGAATATGTAAATAATTTTTACATACAGCATTTTTCATAAACTTTACTATATAGCCTTTTTCACAAGCAATGTTAACTTCTCTTTTTAGAGGATCTCATTACTAATCTTTGCTTCTGTGTAAGAGGGAGCTTCACCAGCTAACACTTTTGGACCTTACCAGGCTGCTCATACACTCCTCTTTCATCTGACTGGTGGCTTTGGGATGAATGGGCAAGATTTGTCAATTTTATTGATCTACTATTCTCCTCCGGGATCACCTCTAAAAGAAATAAAACAAAACAATACTTTCAACTACTCTCTAACATGCGACCAGATTAGCAATAAAGGCTCTGGCCCTATATGGAACTTGTACCTAGTCAGTTGAATCTTATTCTGATACCAAGTATTTAAAATATAAGAGTATTCTACGTTTAAGCCAAATTCTTGAACATGACCTTTCATCAACATGAGTTGTATCCTTATTCTTCATCTACTTACTTGTTTAGTCCTACTAATTGATTTTGAAATAAGGGAAGAGGAGGCGCCTGGGTGGCTCAGTGGGTTAAGCCTCTGCCTTCAGCTCAGGTCATGATCTCAGGGTCCTGGGATCAAGGCCCGCCATCGGGCTCTCTGCTCAGGGGGGAGCCTGCTTCCTCCTCTCTCTCTGCCTGCCTCTCTGCCTACTTGTGATCTCTTTCTCTATGTCAAATAAATAAACAAAATTAAAAAAAAAAGAAAGAAGGGAAGAAGGTTGTATTCATTGTGCCTCTAACAAATTCCATCACATGTGCGAGAATCCTGTAATTCAATGTCCTTATCTGTAGATTTGGATAGTCATAGTGTCTACCTCACAGTGTGCACAGAACCCATACTATACACTTGAGATTAAGCTGGCTCCACTTGCCTCTATGCCTCAGCTATGATTTTCAAATGAGACCAGCTACTAAGGATGTTACCTCGTCTTCCAAGGATGATCCTATGTTTCAGTTTGACCAAGATCATCCCAATTTATACCTGTGCACTTAGTAAAACTATTGTGTTTCATATAACTAAGAGTAAGCCCTTTCAATATTAGAAGTGCCTACATATGGAAGACTGATTATACGGTTTCCTATTGAAAACTGTTCATTATTTTAGTCTCTTTCATGGGATAAGGGCTGGACTTCGGCTCAGCCTCTCTTTTTTTTTTTTAAGATTTGTTTTATTTATTTGAGAGAGAGAGAGAGAGCACAAGCGGGGTAGGGGGGAGGGAGGTAGAGGGAGAAGCAGACTCCCTACTGAGCAGGGCACACTGACTCAGGGCTTGATCCCAGGATTCTGAGATCATGACGTGAGCTGAGCTGAAGGCAGACGCTTAACCAACTGAGCCACCCAGAAGCCCCTGGCTCAGCCTCTTTTGTGTCCACTTTGGTTGAAACCTAGATAGAATCAACACTTGGGTCCATAAAAGTCCAATATGATCACAACATAGCCTCTCCTTTTCCCCATAATATGTCTAGAGGAGCTTTTGGATTCAATATCTCACCATCTGGAGGCAATAAGAACTTCTTAGCCTTTTTTTAGAGGGGTAGTTGTAGCGTGCTATAAAATAACCCATTGTAATAGCTTTCAACTTTTGAATTGGTATGGGGTATAGACAGAAGTCAAGGCATTAGATCAAATGGCTGTTGCACTTGTTGGTTTAAGGGCAATAATATTTAGAAGGATGTGGTGTGGGTGACTGTTCTTAATGACATTGCAGGTCTTGCAAAAACTATAGATATAGATATAGATATAGATATAGATATAGATACATAGATATAGATACAGATTTATTAGTTTTCTTGTCTGAAGACCCCGAAATGATCACAGCTAGAGCATTTGCTTCTTAAGGTGATAATGTTTCACCTCAATATCTACATTCACTATCCCTCTTTGCCTTAAGGAAAATGATAGTGTCATTTCTCAGCACTGCCAGAATTTGGGGGTATGAACTCTGCTCTGGAAAGAAATAGCTCAAAGACCAAAATAATTGAAGGAAGTGGGAAAACATTTTGGGAAATAACAAGTGATGGGGACAAAAGATAAGGCAGATTAGGGGAAAATGCATTGGTAGTAGGGCACTAAGTTATGACATGGCAGTCAGTATTCTGGTAGGAAACTCTGGAAATGAGCTACTGGTCATGTTTTATTGCAGTGGTTTCTTGAGCCCAGAGAAGAAAAGAAATAGTCTCCATTAAATGTGGTGGGGACGTGAGAACTTCTATAAACACAATTCACCAGACTTGGTTAGGGATCTGAAGACTCAGAGTGTTAACAACCCCAGAATGGAGAAGGGGGTATCCACCACCTGAACATTCTCCAGGAGTGTTCATTGGACAGTCTCTTCACTAAGCCACTGTGGACTGCCCTGGAGGTATGGACACTATTATTAGCAAACAATAACTCTTATGTTGAAATGAAGTCAGATTCTAAGTTTTTAGAATAAAAAGCCTTGTATTGATATATGCTATATTAATTTTAATAGTTTTAGTGTAATAAAACTTCAGAGTGAGGATAGGGACTAGGCCAGATCTTCCCTTGTGACCTCAGAGATGTTCTCTAGAAGGAGATGTTTGGATGAATGCAGAAACTGATAATAAAAGGAAAACACAAGAGCAATCAAAGGAAAAGCTAAACAATTTAAGAATAATTACCAGGTCACACATATGGCATCACTTATACTAGTAAAGAAATATCCTAACACAAAATTATCTTTATATTCTTCACTAGAGGCCTGAGCAACTTTTTTACCAAAATGTAAAATATAATTATTTCACTTTTTATTTTTTTACATAATACAGTATCAATATGCTTATTTGAGAATATAAAAATTATTAAGAGGAAAATAAAAATCATTCCCGATCCCACCATATCTCATAATTGCTTCTATCAGGAGAGTATTTTGTCTTTTATTCAATTAATTCTTGTCATTATATTGCATCTTCAATTATACAGTATTCCTTTTTTAGTTGATGAGTATATGGCAAATGGTTTTATGGTTAAGTTCTAAAGGAAGATGGAGAAACTGTTTGCACATTGTCAACGACCTGCTGCCTTATTCCACTGGTGTGTGTGTGCTAGGGTGGAAGGATGCTCCTGGCCCAAAGGTCCTTCTTCCACCAAATGTTCTCCCTTAACCCCTCTGCATCCTGGACCAGGAACACTCATCACCACATGGTGAGGTGGTGAAGCAAGTGACTCCATAGATTCGAGCTGCATGTGACAATGTGTCACCTCCAAAGTTGTCCTCCTGAGTTCCAGCTTTCCTGATGTGTTCCAGTGAGGCCCGGCCACCTCAATTTCAAGTCCAGTTTTTCTTACTAACTATAGATCTTAGGACAAGAGTGACTCTAGATTCTCTACCAGATGCAGAGCCATAGCCTTCCATAGGGTGTTCAGCAGCTACCACAGTGGTCAAGGTGTAATACGAATAAGACATCTCTAATGCCATGTCACTCATAGAAGTCCTGCTCCCCCGATCAAGCCATAAATGATATTATTTTCTATCTCCAGAAAAATAAATCTTAGTCTGTAACACCGATTATTTCTACAGGATTAGTCTTTTGTAATAAAATGAGAGGGTCAAAGTTATGAAAACTTAATTTTAAACAGGTCATTATTGGCCAACAATGGAAAATATGAGTATCCAGTGTTTGAAGTTTTCCAACTCCTGGATTAATTGGACCCGTATGTGATCCTGATTGAATACTATAGTTTTATTTTGCCTCTGGAAAATGTTTTGGTTAAAACAAAAAGTCATATTAAATTAATTTAAAGGATGTAATGATGAAACTTCTTGAAACACATCTCTACGTTTTACTATGGATTACTCTTTTAAGTTTATCCTAGAAAGTTTAAATCTTCTAAAACCTTGTTGTAGAGAAGCAGTATGGACATATGGATAAAAATATTAAATCTCTAACTTTATTATATAATACCTTATATATGATAAATTAGATATTGCAAACTGATGAGCATATAATAGATTACTTAAATACTATATAAAATGTACAAAATCAGGGCACCTGGGTGGCTTAGTAGGTTAAAGCCTCTGCCTTCAGCTCAGGTCATGATCTCAGGGTCCTGGGATCGAGTCCTGCATCGGGCTCTCTGCTCAGCAGGGAGCCTGCTTCCTCCTCTCTCTCTGCCTGCCTCTCTGCCTACTTGTGATCTCCCCTCTGTCAAATAAATAAATAAAATCTTAAAAAAATGTACAAAATCATATATTACAATTGACCTTAGATGGATCAGAAAGAAAATATAAGTGAACTCTTTCAACTTATATATTCAGAATTTGTTTTTAATTAAGAAAATTGTTTTCCATTGAAATATTTTTCACCAGTGGCCTTTTATTCACAGTATTTTGAGGACAATTATTTCCTTCTTTATTGGGAAGTTTTCATATGTTTCATATACTTTTCAGAAGCTCAGTTTTTTGCATAGCTGATTTGTTATATTTGTGCTTGAAATACCTGAGAATTTCCCTAGTTTATAATTTCTCAATTAGCTGCATGTGTCAATAGATTCTGGTCACCCTACCATGATATTTCATTCTAAAACTTTTTCAGCTAGAATGATGATTAATATCCAAACAATTTTAGTCACATTTCTGGTTGGAAAGCAAGTATTTGTCAAATTTTATGTTTTTCAAATGAAACTTCATGGATATATGCAAACATACATACACACACATACATATACATATGGATATAAACATACAAATATAGATACATATGTATATCTATATATATACATATATCTATTGCTATTCATGAAGTTGGTTTAAGAATATTTTTGTATTACTTTTTCATTTTACAATCTTCAGCTCTTTTTCTAGAAACTCATGTAATGCTACAATCATCCCAGTATATCAATTCCAACTCTCTTCCTATCCTTCACTTGCTATTGAATTCACATCTAAGAATCTAAGGATATTTCCTTACATGTCAGTCTACATACTATTTTAGACATTTTTTAGAACATCTTGATTGTATGTGAAGTGATTAAGGGAAGGAATGAGAAAAGACACTGACAGACATTTATATTTTGACTAAAGGAATCCCAAAATATTAAGTTACTTCTATTCCACAGAGATATAAATCATTTCTTTATGTAACTTTGAGATGACTTTCTAAATTCAAAACTAATATCAGCAATAAAATATTGGAAATTTTCCAAAAACAGTCCCAGTGAAATACTCATTCTTATAAGTTAATGATGATGTGACAATATATTCTGTAATATTAACTACTAAAATGATTTTTGCTAAATTTTTGGATAAGAATACATGTAGATTCAGGTACACTTCTCAAATATTCTGTAGAAAATTATCAGGTTTTTCAAATTGTGTTTTTGAATAGAGGGGGAAAGGGAAACTGGATTTTTTTTTAAATAGAAGGTTTTTAATGGAACTATGGAGTGAAATAATCTAATTTGTTCTTGAACATCAAGTTATCTTTAGAAATGTCTCATGGCATAAAGAAGAAAGTATTTGTATTCTTTCTTTCTCAAAAAAGATTGATTTTTTATTATTAATAAATAAAACTTATGATATCAAATTTATAGTGCTCGTGTGAATTATATTCCATGACAGATATTATGAGTTTGAACAGAACAAGACAGTTTAATAGGATCTTTCTTTTCATGATATTATAAGAAAGATACAAGGAAATTCCCATAGGACCACTATATATGCGGAATTTATATATATTTGCCTAATAGTGCTCTCAGGAATTTTGCCCACGTGCATTTTGCCCTGTTAAAAAAATGACATTTTCAATGTTAATTTTTTTCCTTTCCTACTTCTTTTTATAAACTGTAAGCATCTCTCTCTCTCTCTCTCTCTCTCTCTCTTTTTTTTTTGCAGAAGAGAAGACACTTATACAGAGCTGCCAAAAGTTTTTCCTTGCCAGAATTATTTTGAAAAGTGACATTTATATCAGTAAGAAAATTGTTTTTGGGGATACATATGTCAATTAACATCACTATTTCCAAAAGAAGTTAATATTAACCCACGCTCACAAAATTTATTAGAATTTGAAGTAATACATAATTTAAACTTAACATCACATACAAAGTAGTCAATTAACATTCACTGGGAATGTTTTTCACTGAAGCAGATATATTGTAGAAGTGTGAGTTTTCAAAAATATCTGTTCAGACATTTCCTTTACTTTTCTTACTCTGGGCAATCTTTTAAAGTATGTCTTGCATCTACCATGTCACTCTGACAGACCTATAAGAGAAGAGCCATACTCGATGCTGTAAAGGTTGATATAGACTCTACACTCAATTAGTCCCCAGAATTTAAATAAAATAAAATTTAAAAAAAGAATTCCAAAATATATGTTCTAGGATAATATTTATTTATTAAAATGTATTTACCTAATATCCACCATTTTGCAAGCTTCATTAATTATAAAGACTGTGTATTATATTAATAGTGGGAACACCAATCATGGTAAATTGCATAGGATAGTGCTCTAGTTTTCTGTTATTTTTACATTAAATGTAAAAACGAGCCGAGATGCCCTTCAAAAGATGAATGGATAGAGAAGATGTGATTGATCTATACAATGGAATATTACTCAGCCATCAAAAAGATGAATACCCACCATTTTGCATCAACAGGGATGGAACTGGAGGGGGTTATGGTAAGTGAAATAAATCAAGCAGAGAAAGACAATTATCATATGTTTCACTCATACATGGAATGTAAGGAATGCTGTGGAGGACCATAGGGGAAGGGAGGGAAAACTGAAGGGGAAGAATTCAGAGAAGGAGATAAACCATGAGAGACTCTGGACTCTGGGAAACAAACCGAGGGTTACAGAAGGGTGGGGGGTGTGTGGATGGGGTAGCAGGGTGATAGGTGTTAAGGAGGACATGTTTGGTGATGAACACTGGGTGTTATACACAACTAATGGATCGCTGAACACTACATCAAAAGCTAATGATATATGTTGGCTAATCAGACATAAAAAAACCAAAATGATAAAAAAAATTTTAAAAATTAAAAAAAGAATACATTTGTGTGTGTGTGTGTGTGTGTGTGTGTGTGTGTAGAAAAGATGAAGCATTCTTCATTATATAAATGTTCAGGAGGCAGTAAGTTTAAGCCATTGCATTGAAAACTAGAGTAGGCCTGACAATTAAGGAAAAAGTAATTCTGGATGTGGCCAAACTATATGCTGATTATGTGCCATGTAATGACTGAGATACATTAAGTCTTATTTGGTATTTTCCCAGGTTAAGATGGAGAAAAAGAAGGTGAGTTTAATTCTGTCCCCTTTCAAAACAGCAGATACCTAGCAGCACTGAATGTGCTAAAGTAAATATTTTGGAAATGTAGATGCATTGGTTTTGGATAGCAAAATAAGAAGAAAGAGAAGAAAGTAGAAGAAGAAGAGAAGGAGGACGAGAAGGAGGAGGAGGAGAAGAAGAAGAAGAACAACAACAAGAGGAGAGGAGGAGGAAGAAGAGGAGGAGGAGGAAGAAGAGGAGGAGGAGGAGGAGGAGATGAAAAAGGAGAGGAGGAAGGAGAGAAAGAAGGAGAAGAAGGAGAGGAAGAAGAGGAGGAGAAGAAAGAGAAGGAGAACAGGGAGAAGAAGAAAGAGAAAAAGAAGAAAGATAAACATTGGTCAAGTCCAATCTTCACTTTTATTTAAACTTTGAACACAGAAACTTGTTTGTATCCTGTTTCATAAAAGCGTAGACCTTCCTTACTTATAAGAAATAATAGCATTTAAACTCACCATTTATATATATATACAAAATAGTAATTTTTATATATTTTATATATATATATAAAATAGTAAAAGTCATATTAAGGGTCTTTTAAAGTTTTCAAAATTATTCAAATTTTATGAATTTTAATACTTCCTGCATTGTAGCACCTACAAGTACTAATTATCTTGTTTAAAGTCTGTGTTTAATAGTTATGGTTTTGTTTTTATGATCAAATATGCTTCCTTTAATTGTGCTAAATTTGTAGTTTGGAGTACTACCTAAATTCTTTTTCTAGAAAGTGTGGCTTTGCTACATTTTTGTTATGGTAACTGACTATTCTCCGGAGTATAAAAGCAAAAATTTTATAACAGACGGAGGTCTTAGCCCAATGATTGCTCAGAAGAGATAATACAAAATTAAAAAGAAGAAAACATGTAGAAGTAAATTTAAGGGAAAATCTTTGTGACCTTGAATTAGGCAATGATTTCTTCTTCATGAGTTTGAGTCAAACAATGATTTTTTAGATATAAATGGAATGTTCATAGTAGCATTACTCATCAGAGCCCAGAAATGACATAACATAAATGTACATCAACTGTTATATATCCATACAATGGGAAATTATTTAGTAATAAAAAAAGAGATACTGATATATGAAAGAACCTCAAAAAACATTATGCTACTTTAAAAAAGCCAGTCACAAAGTACTACATACTGTGTTATTGTGTTAAATTGAAACATCCAGGATAGATAGATCAATAGAAAAATAAAGTATATTAGTGATTTATTGTGGCTGGCATGAGAAGAGATGGGGAGTAACTGATAATGTGTCTTGGGTTTATTTCTAGGGTGATGAAAACATTTTAAAGTTAGATTGTACTGATCACTGCACACTCTGTAAATATACCAGAACCACTGAACTGTACACTTTAAATGGGTGAATTTTGTAGCATATGAATTAGAGTTCCTCAAAGCTGTTTTTTAAAAATAGTATAGAAGAAAAGAAGCTGTAAAATATAGGGGCAGAAAGTTTAGAGAAAATAGTTCAAAATTAAAAGAAATAGAGCATTCTGGATAACAGCTTAATTTATATGGATCCATTGTATTATTCAATGTTTTCTATTTTTGGTTATTACTGACCATGCTTACAAAAACAATTTTTACATGTCTTTTGGCTAACATCTATACATATTCTGTTTGGGATAAAACTAGGAGTGGAAATACTGAGTTATAGGTACACTTATGTTCAGCTTTTGAAGATACTGCCAAACAAATTTTTCAAAGTGATTATATATATGTTCTACCATCAGTTTGTGAAAAGTTTTGGTTACTCAATATTTTGTTTTGTCTTTTTCATGTTAGTAATTCTGGTAGGAGTGGAGTTATGTCATTGGTGGCCCTAAATATTATTTCATTACGATTATTTATTTTTGCTGAATAACAAATTACCAGGAACTTAGTATCTTAAAACAATAGTAAGTTGGGCATTTCTGATCCATGTGGATTAGCTGGGATCAGCCTCTCAGGTGGACTGGATTGGAAGATCCAAAGTTTTCACTCCCATGTCTGTGCCATGAACTGTGAAGAGTCTGAGATTTTACCTTATTTACAAGCTAATATACTAAACAGTTAACTATTTCACTGATGCTAACAAAAATATACAAGACATTTGGATCGGAGACAATGAATTTTGTTATACACAGCAAAAGCAGTAACCAGAAAGGAGGTATAATGTTCCTGCTCAGAGATGCAATATAGGTGGGCCTACATGAATACCAACAGATATAGTGAATTTAGGGACAGGAGAGGAATACTGAGTTTAGGGAATGTACTGCTTTTATTGTGAGTGGAAATAAGCCTGCTCTTTGTCCAAAGGGAGGGGTTACATCATCTCTCAAAGCTGTTCCATGCAATCACAACCTGGAGAAATGGTCAGGGTCGTAGGCAGTAAGAGCCTTGCATTCTTTGCTTGCATAGCAAGAATTTGGATGGACACTTGGAGCCCATGACACATTGCCTCTTCATTTGTGAAAGAGACTATCCTTTCCCAATTGCACATTCCTGTCATCCTTATCAAGATCAGTTGACTAGTGGATGGGCGTATTTCTGACCTCTGGGCTCTCTATTCCATTTGTCTATATATCTGTTTTTATGCCAATACAATATGGTTTTAATTACTGCAGCTTTGTAAAATATTTTGCAATTAGGGAGCATGATACCTACAACTTTGTTTTTGCTTCTCAAGATTCTTTTGAATATCTAGGGCCCTTTTTGATTCCATATGAATTTAATATTTGTTTTTTTTTTTTAGATTTTTGTAAAAAAAATACCATCGCAATTTTCATTGGCATTGCTTTGAATCTGGAGATCACTTTTGGTAGTACAGACATTTAAACAGCATTACATCTTCCAAATCATGAATGTGGGATGTCTTCGTACTTTTTATACTTCTTTAAAATTTCTTTCACAGTCTATCACTCTTATTTAAGTTTATTTGTATTTTATCCTTTTTGATGCAATTGTAAATGAGGTTATTTTCTTAACTTCCTTTTTGGATAGTTCACTGTTACTACATAGAAATGAACTGACTTTTGTACATTGATTTTGTATCCTATAATTTACTGAATTTGTTTATTAGCTCTAAGAGGTTTTGGTAGCTCCTTTAGTGTCACCTACATATAATATCATGCCATCTACAGATACTTTTTCTTCTTCCTTTCATTTTTTCATTTTTTATTTTTTAAAAAATTTAAAATTTTTTATTTAAATTCCAGTTAGTTAATATACAATGTAATATTGATTTCAGGTGTACCATTTAGTGACTCAAAAACTTCCATACATCACCATAGGGTTAGTATCCAAAATAAAGAAAGAACTTGAAAATTTTCCTTTTTGACTTGGATGCATTTTATTTCTTTCTCTTGCCTAACTGCTCTGGCCAGCCCTTCAGTAGTATGTTGAATAGAAGGGGCAGTAGTGGACATCCTTGCCTTGTTCCTGATTTTAAAGGAAAAGTTTTAAGTTTTTAATCATGGGATATGATGTTGGCTTTTCACATTCAGCCTTTGCCAAATGACAGCATTTCCTTCTATACCTAGTTTGTCGAGAGTGTTAATCATGAAAAGTTGTTTAATTTTGTCAATGCTTTTTTTCTGCATCTTTTGAGATATCTTGTGTTTTTTCATCTTAATAGACTGATTTTTTTATATCGCTTTTATATTCAGAGCAAAATTGAGTAGAAGGTAGAGATTTTGCACAAAACTCTTCCCCCACAGAGTCAAAGACTCCTCCACTATTAACTTCTTCTACCACAGTAATACCTTTATTAAGTTGATGAAGCTATATTAACATATCTTTTTTAGTTCAAAGTCCTTAGCTTACATCAGGGGTCACTCTTGGTGTCATATACCCTAAGGGTTTAGACACATATAATGATATGTGTCCATAATTATACTATCATGTGAATCAGTTGCACTATCGTAAAAATCCTCTATCTATCGTATTCATTCATCCTTCCCTCTCCCTTAACTCTGGTGACCACAGATCTTATTTATCTCTGTATCTATTTTTTTATTTTAAGTTTTTATTTTAATTCCAGTTATTTAACATACAGTGTTATATTAGTTTCAGGTGTACAGTATAGTAATTTAATAGTTCTATCCATCAAAGATCTTTTTATTGAGTCCACAGTTTTATTTTTCTACAGAAAGTAACATAGTTTGAATCATACACTATGTAGCCTTTTCAGACTTTTTAAAAACTTATTAATATGCATTAAATTTTCCTCCATGTCTTTTCATGGCTTGATAGCTAATTTCTTCTTATCATTGATTAATATTCCATTGTCTGGATATACTTCAGCTTATTTATACATTCACTACACATTCAAGAGTACATCTTGATTGTGTTCAAGTTTTGGCAATTATTAGTAAAGCTGCAAGAAACATCTGTGTATTGGCTTTTGTGTGCACTTAAGTTTTCAACTCCTTTTGATAAATACTGAGGAGTGTGATTGATTCCTGGATCCTATGATGAGAGCATGTTTAGTTTTGTAAGAACCTGACAAACTGTCCTTCAAAGTATGCACCATTTTGTATTCCTGCCAACAATGAATGAAAGTGCTTGGTACTTCACAGCTTTGTCAACATTTAATATTGTCACTGTTCTGGATTTTAGCCATTTTAGTAGTTGTGTAGTGATGTCTCATAGCTGTTTCAACTTACATTTCCCTGATAACACACGATGTGGAACATCTTTTCATATGCTTGTTTTCTATCTGTATATCTTCTTTGGTGAGGTTTCTATTAAGGTATTTGGCCCATTTTCTTTTTTCTTTTTTTTAAAAATAAAGACTTTTTTTTTTAAAGATTTTATTTACGTATTCGGGAGAGCACAAGCAGGGGGAGGTGCAGAGGGAGAAGGAGAAGCAGACTCCTCGCTGAGCAGGGAACCCGATGCAGGGCTCAATCCCAGGATCCTGAGATCATAACCTAAAATGAGAGCACACACTTAACCTAGTGGGCCACCCAGGTGCCCTGGTATTTGGCCCATTTTC
>LNAC01000130.1:3335839-3412786 GCA_002007465.1 Ailurus styani | reverse complement strand
CCCCCTCTCTCTCTGCCTGCCTCTCTGCCTACTTGTGATCTCTCTCTATCTGTCAAATAAATAAATAAAATCTTAAAAAAAAAAAAGAGTTCTCTGTATGTTTTGGATAATGGTGCTTTTTAGATGTTTCTTTTGCACATATTTTCTCCCAGTCTGTGGCTTGTCTCATAATTTTCTTGTCATTGTCTTTCATACAGTAGACATCTATAATTTTTAACAATTTTTTAAAGATTTTATTTATTTATCTATTTGAAAGAGGGAATGTATGTGGGCAGAAGGGTGGAAGGAAAAGAAGAGAGAAAGAATCTCCAGCAGACTCCACACTGAGCACGGAGCCCAAGGCAGGGCTGGACCCCACCACCCTGAGATCATGACCAGAGCTGAAACCAAGAGCTGGATGCTTAAATAACTGAGCCAGCACAGCACCCAGCAGTTTATAATTTTGATGAAGCCCAGCTTATTGATTCTTTCTTTCATGGATCGTCCCTTTGCTATAGTATCTAAAAATGTATCACCATACTCAAAGTTCACATTTTAGTAGAATTAATATGCCCTAGGATTCTGGCATTATTGAGGAAATGATAAATGCAACACTAAAATGTTTGCTAAGAGGTTAGTAGAGGGCAATGCAATAATCACACTAATATTAAAACAGAAAAAGAATCAAAATAAATAAACAGGAAGAATGATTATAAAACAAAATGTAGGATGACAGATACATACCTAGAAATAACAATTCTTTTTCTAACAGGAAATGCACTAAATAGTTCTATGAATGTCACCAGGAGAAAAAGTACAAAATCCTTCAAAAAGGCATAACAAACATAATAATACCAAAAATGTGAAAGAAAAAATACTGATAAAGGTATAATATGCTAATGTCAACTAAAAGAAGGCTGATGGAAGCTAAACCACTACCAAAGTAGACCTTGAGGCAAAATTAACTACACAAATAAAGGACATTTCATAACAATAATGTGACAATTTATAGGAAGATATTACAATACTAAATTTGTAAGCAACCAGAACATCACTTCAATATACCCTGAACAAATAATACATAAAGTTATAAAAGAAGAAATAAGAAACCTCACTACAGAGTATTTAACTATTCCATTTTCAATAACAGTAAACCAGCTAAATATTCAGTAAGATTATGGGAGATAACAATAACATGATTAATATAATTGACTTATTTTATACATACACAGAATTGTGCTCCCACACTGAATCTTTTTGATTAAACAGGAAATATTTGAACTTATGTAGTTAAGCCATAAAGAAATCCTCAAAAATTCAGAGGATTGAATATATTCAAATTTTTACCTTAATCATATGGAATTAAACTAGAAAACTAAAAAAGTGGTAATGAGGAAGTACTCAAATCCTCCACTGCCTGGAAAATAAATAATACAAATAATGCATGGCTATATACATATATGTATTCTTTTTTTTTTTTTTTTTTGAGAGAGAGAGAGAGAGCATGAGCAGAGATGGGGAGAGGGAGAGAAAGATCTTAAGCAGGCTCCACAACCAGCAAAGAGCCCAATGCAGGGCTCAATCTCACGTCCCTGAGATTACATGGTAAATATTAAGTAGAACAAAAATAACTTAAAAACAGATGTTAGAAATACTTTAAGTTAATTAAAATGAAAATTTAACATCTGAACATTTTTGAGTAAACAGAAAAGACAACCTCTACATGAATGTGCATCAAAGATTTCCCACACAGAACAAAAGAGCAACAATAACAAACACCTATTATGATGGAAATAAAGCAAAATTGTACTATGTTCCAATTCAAAATTTATATTTATATAATAAACTATTATGGGAATAGAAAAGCAACCCAAAGAGTGGGAAAGCTATTCCTAATATACAATATGTGAAGTTATTATCTTCAGAATATATAAAGAACCATTAATCAAAAAGAAATTGACAAACTACTGAATAGAAAAATATGGAAAAGATTAGCCACAAGAATAGCTAAAATAAATGGGACAGCAATAGTTCAGCTTTGGAGACTATGTGGAAAAATCAGAATTTATACACACTGATGATGGGAGTGTAGGTTGATAAATAACTGTGAAAACGATTTGGCAATATATACTATAATTAAATATATAGATGTTCCATACTCCAGCAACTCCTCCCATAGATATGCACCCAAAATAGATGAGCACATAGATTCATCAAAAAACATGCACAAGGTTATTCACACCAAAGTTATTCACACACTCTTATGAACACTGTTCATAAGAGCCCAAACTATCTTAACATGTAGGCGTAGAATTGATGCAAACACGACAGTATATTCATCCAAGGTGATCAAAGGCAGCATTGAATATGCAATATGAAGAAACGATAAAAGAAATGAATTTCTCCATCTTAGTTTTCAACAAAAGAGGCCATACAAAAAAGAATATTGATGATTCCATTTATATTAAGTTAAAAAAAAAAAGCACAGCTAAACTATGGCGTCGGAAGCCAACATATTGGTTACCCTTTGTGAGACATTAGTACTTGAGCATGTGCAAAAGAATTTCAGGACATTGGTGACATTCTGTTTCTTGATCAGTTTCCGTTATATAGCTATGATTCAATTTTTGAAAATTCATCCAGCTATGTTTCTGTTATTTACACTTTATATATGGGTATATCTTATAATAAAATAATGTACAACAAATATTGCTTTTGTTGAGTTAGTTGTTTTTATTCTAGATGATTTTTAGTGATTTTTAAAGTTCATTCTAATGCAAATCAACATTTTAAAATTTATAATTTCATTCACATTCAAGTTTACTTAACAGTGACAATGCCTAACAACTTTAAGGTTTAGTATAATTAAACAAGAAAAAAATATATATGTATCAAGACAGTGACATCATAGCTTGTGATAGCATAGCCATTTCAATAGTAAATTTCAGGGTCGTGGGGGGTAGGGAGGGAAAAATAATGAAACAAGATGGGATGGGGAAGGAGACAAACCATAAGAGACTCCTAATCTCGCAAAACAAACTGAGGGTTACTGGGGGGTGGGAGGGTAGGGATAGGGTGGATGGGTTATGGATATTGGGGAGGGTTTGTGCTTTGGTGAATGCTGTGAAAGATGTAAGCCTGATGATTCACAGACCTGTACCCCTTGGGCAAAGAATAAAAATAAAATTTAAAAAAAAGTACATTTCAGGGGTTATAAATAAGCTTAAGTAATAATAGGCCTTTGGGGTGTAATAGTTATCATGTCCTGATATCATCCCTGAAGAGAATATCTGTGCCTTCAAGCCCCCAGGAGTGTTGTTATCTGATAGTTACACCTGCTGCTTCCCACCATGGATAGTATAAACATTTTGTATTTAAGTACAGCCATTATACTCATTTTAAGTATACTGCTCTGACCACAAGAAAATACCAACTGCTATGATAGTTTAATTATTAAGATAAAATGATATTGCATCACTCATTATAATGTAAAAAAAGTCTCTTACTCAAAGTAAAAAAACCCTTCTTCCTTAAAAATATTAATAAAAATATAAGAATCTACCTTTAGTTATATATTCCTAGTTATAACAAAAGTAGTTTTTTGTGAAAATCAGATAATCATGGCAAACACTGATTTCCATTCTCCTATTTTACCCTATTAAAAAATAAACAGGATAATCCCCTCCTTAAATAATTGTGGAGTTTCATCTCATCCTTACTCCTCAAAAGGATAGTTATAAGCTGACAGAATTCAAATATGAGTGAATTTAGCTGTAATGTTTTACACTAAAAACTTGTGGCTTATATTTCATTAATTGGTTAATGTTTTAAAGATAGGAAAGCTTTTATCTTTGTTTTACCTAATGTTATGATAGTGTGACATAGAAACATATTAATTATTAAATAAATCATTTAAGGCTCATGATTGTTATGAATGGTTTTAAGATGAAATAATCATCTATAGATAAATTTAATAGGTCATAATAGGTCAAAGACTAAGAGGTGAGGATTAATCCCACAAATTTTGCTTCTACCTATATTGTATGGGTAAAACAAAGTAAATTCCTGCCTTGAAAATGTAGTTGATTCTATTCAGTTATCTTTTAGCTGGACTGCTGACAAAACATACATACATATATATATATGTATATATATATATAATATATATTATATATAAACTATGATTTATATATAAATTTGATTTATATATATAAATTATATATATATAAACTATGCAAATACACACACACACACACACACACACACACACACACACACACATAGCTAATAGCTTTATGTTTGAACACATTTTCCAAAGTAGAAATAACATATTTTGGCAATGTAATCACATAACCACAATACACAAGAGAGTAAAAATAATGTATAAAAGATAACAGAACAGTCACCAAGTATATAGTGAGAAAGTTAGAATAACAGAACATGAAGGCAAACAAGAAATTCAACAAAAAGGGGAAAAGGTGAAGTATAACTCTCAGTAACACTATATATATCAATTTACTAAAATCCAACTTATATAAAAGATAGGAGCCAACACACCTATGAAATCTGGCAACATCTGAATTGTGGGTTTAATTTTCATTGGATTACCAAAAGTTTTATATCCTCTGAACAAGGATATTTCATAAGGCGGATGTTGGTTTTATTTTATCTTCAAAAATTAATCTGAAGTAAATTTGTATGGAATTTAGTCCTTTTTTAGGGATGCCTGGGTGGCTCAGTGGGTTAAGCCTCATCCTTCGGCTCAGGTCATGATCTCAGGGTCCTGGAATCGAGGCCCGCATCGGGCTCTCTGCTCAGCAGGGAGCCTGCTTCCTCCTCTCTCTCTGCCTGCCTCTGCCTACTTGTGATCTCTCTCTTTGACAAATAAATAAATAAAAATATTAAGAAAGAAAGAAAGAAAGAAAGAAAGAAAGAAAGAAAGAAAGAAAGAAAGAAAGAAAGAAAGAAAGAAAGAATTAATTTAGTCCTCTTTTAAATCTCTGGGTTGCAATGTTTTGAGTCTCTTAGCACTGACCACGTACAAGATCTGAGTGAAAAGTGTTAGCTTTGGGAACTCTCAATCTATTTCTCTGCAGATTTGCAAAGTTTGTAGTGAGCCTAGGTATTAAAAGAACAGACATTTTGCATTATTATTATTTTTAATGTTAAAGGGACATTTAAACAGTGGTTTGTTTTCCTGAAAGAGGTGAATCCGCAGAGCTTTCAGGCAGTTAGGAATGAGCGAGCAGGGCTGAAGCAGGTGCTGGCCACACCCTTGGAGCCACCCCCTAGGGTTAAGGGGCACACCTTCAGAGCCACATCTAAGGGCTAACAGAACAGGAAAGACCGCACCACAGAGCTGGGTCAAAAGCCACAAGGGGACTTCTCAGAGCTCAGCATGTGCACAAAAGATGCAACTCACCCTTAAATACCTTTAAAGTCACAACAAAAATTCATTAGACATTCATAAATACATAATACATAAATAAATACAATTATGATAGAACATGTCATGGGTAGGCACATGTGTAGAAGCCAAAATGTTATGTAACCTCCAACTGTCAATCAAAAATGCCAATCAAAGCCAAATTTATACATGCAGAAAGCAGGCTTAAAATTAAAAGGATACAGCTAGAGCTTCTCGGGGCAATTATCTCTCTTGCTCTGGTGGTGGCCCACTTTCACTCTTGAAAGTGTAGACTATCTCTCCATTCTGGTCTCGGGTCTCCAATACCTTGGTGCATCTGCGACAAGAACCGAGTGACCTAACTAATTATTATTTACTTTCAACTTTACCCCAGAATACGATGTTGAGTGTTTGTCCCACTGTGTGTGTGTGTGTGTGTGTGTGTGTGTGTGTGTGTGTGTGTGTGTGTGTGTGCGCGTATGTGACCACACATACATAACTTAGAGGAAACTTAATAGCATGGTCTTAACCATTAATATTAGTCTTTCCATGGTACCCTGACAACTTTGCCTGCATACAATGCTTAATGCCAATTGGTCTATGTTGGGCAGAATGCCCTGTGATTATACTCAAACGGAAGAACTTGGAAGGATTTATAAGGTGATACTAGTAGGCTGTTTGTCATTGACCTCCCTGTTTACCACGGAGGCTGTCACCAGACAATTCTGTACTCCTTCTGTGTTCTGATGATCTCTGAGCCTTTCCGCTTCCCTGCTCTTAAAGTACATAACCGCAGGCTTTCAAATTGTGACCTGCCATTCCAGATTCCAACATTTGGATGCTTATAATTCAGTGTCATCCTGTAGGATAATAAACATTAGGAATAGACACCTATGCTATTCTTGCTTTCACTGCTTATGTAAATAATAAGTTTACTGAATTTAAAAGGAGTTTGTTGTTTCTTTAACAGCTGAATGTGTTAGCATTACTTGAGACTGCCTTTCCAAGAAATAGCATATTCAAATCAAGGCTGTGTTTACACAGTACTGCTTCATAGAGTGGCTTTTCTTCACTAAAGTACTGGTTAGAATACATTTTTAATCAATACAGGAAAGGAAGAACAATAGTAGAGAACTGAAGGTAAAACAATGAAAATTCAGGACCATATGAGTACTGCCATGATTTTCCAAGAGTTATTAGGGAATCTCCATCACTTAGTTTACTTAAATTAGAATAAATATTTCCTCTCTGGATAGTTTAGAATGCTTATGAAAGAAGAAATAAATTTTGTAGAGTTTCTGTATCAAATATAAAGAAAACTGTTTTATGTGCCATATAATACTTCCAGAATGCTGAGCAGAATGAATGTGAAGTAATATTTCTCAGATTATTTCATGTCAATTGTAATAAAAATTAGGAGATGTATCAATAAAATTGTGGCTATTAATCTCCCTTTCCATTATAGATGACATAACTATTAAAAAATAAAGGAAAATGAGGCAAGGCAAACAGAACTTGTGAACTATTTACTATTCAGAGTCTCATTTAGAAGTTCATTACATCAGCATTAGCTGAGAGGCTAGAACTGGATTGAGAACTATACAAACAAGAAAATAATTGTGATTGTCACTTACTTTTGAACAAAATACTTAAAATTTTGACAAGATATGAATTCTTCAGAGTTATGTCTAGAGTTGCCCCATCTCCAATAAGAATTCCTAATAATTCCTAATAATAAGAATTCCTAATTTAAGTTTGGCATGTGTGTTCATCAAGTCTTTAAAAAACCCACTGTTACAGGTCCGTATTCTACAGGTATCGAAATTATTTCATTATGTTTATCCACTTCCAAGTGACTATACTGACAATTTTTTTCAAGACAGAATTTGAATAATCAATGTAGTAACTAAAACAAATAATATAGAGATTTGCAGTTCCTTCTTGCATATAGAGTTAAAATACATAACTACATATCTTTGGCAAACTGCTATGAAAATTTAAAAAATAATGGTTGAACTAGTCACTGAATATATTTTTTTTGCTGATAAGATCTGGTGGAATGTTTTCTCCATATTTATTATCAATATTTCCTAATTGAAGTAATAATATTTGGTCTTGTGTCAATTAAGTGTTACAGAGTTTTGAATTAATTGCTATCCAGTATGTTTGAATGAGCATATTGAGCAATTTTATGTGAGACCCAATTTCTCTACAAGTGTTATTTAGTAACTACTTCCAGAGAAATAGCATGCTCTTTCAAAGGAAGTAAACGGCTCCTTAATAATATCAATGACATGCTGATCATGTTACATTACTCTTCTACAAAAATATTTTGATCCAAAGTTGGCTTATTACATGACAGGAAATCTCTTAATAATATGTTTACATTTAAATCTAGCAACTAATTAAAATCCTCTGAACAAAGAATAAGTTCCATAATCCCTATGACCTAATAAAAAATGTTTCCGTTTTTAGTACCTACCAGTGTCCTAACCTGAGTGATTTTAGGATTGCAGTCATAATGAACCGCACAATAATGTCACTTTCATGTATTATTAAAACTTACTCATTTCCAAATTTCAACAGTAGAAGTTATTTTGTAATAGGAAAGCACTGACATGTACTCAATGACCACTCTTACTGTCCAAAAGTAATGCTAAAGATTTGGATTTATTTTTCAATATGTTCCTCCAAGGGTGTATGTGTGTATGTGTATGTGAGAGTGTATGTGTGTGTGTGTTTCTGTCCTATTTTAATGAGAAAAAATGTTATTACACTTTATATTATTTCTGCTCTTGCTTCTTCACTTTATTGATTAGGCCTAGAAAACTGTCTTTAAACCTAAATAAAATATATGAAACTACATAAAACAGAGCATATAAAACCTGTAAGAACTACATATAATATATAAGAAGTACATAATACAGAAATAAATAAAATATTATTTTATAATAAAACATATTTGAAATTCTGTCAAGTTTTGTGCTTGCTTCAAACACTTGCTCTCTAATAATGGACTAAAAATCATAATTTAAGTATTATATGCATGTCAAGGAATTACAAAATAAACTTCATATAATCCAAGAAATGCAATCATCACTTGTTTTACTTTTTAAAATAATTTACTTAAAAAGAAACACAGTTAAATCTCACTTATAAAAATAAAGCAAAATACATAAATATATTATTAGAAAAAATAATATAGCAACATATTAAACAGAATTCATGAAGAGAAAGAGGGTTTTGTTATAGGATTGCAAGGAAGATATTTATATACATGCATATTCTGGTTAAAACAGATTCTGTAGAATAGTAACAGATGGGCATCTCATTACCAGGAATTCACATAAAGGTAGCAACACACACACACGTACACATGTATTTCTAATGTGTGTGTGTGTCCGTGAGGGTTATTAGTTAGGGCTCTTACCTATGCTCAGTAGAAACCTATCCTCGCTAACCTAAACAGAAAATAAATTTTTTCGAAAGATACTTTGTAGTCCACACATCAACAGGAAGCGTAGAACACCAGCTTTGGAAAACAGACTGGACCAAAGAAAGCTCAGAAGTCACATCCTGCAATCTGAACAGCTTGGTCAGAACCCTGCCTGCAGCCCCAGCATTGGGAAACATCACAGCTGCTCCCAGATGGCTCGATGTTGCAGTGGGAACGAGTTCTAACCTTTCGGTTTAATAATAAAATCCATGAGGAAATGCATCCACTTCACCTAAATTATCTCCAGTAATTGTTTCTTGGTTAGGAGGAGGGTAATCCCGAATAGAATCATGTACATATTTATACATATTCGGCTTCCACATTGGAGCGGGAGACCTGTATTTCACAAGGAATGTACTACACAACATGAATGAGATCTTTACTCAATTACAGTTTCTAACTCATTATAATGATTTAAGATATCAACTGTTTACGGATTATTTACGTTATGATAAGCACATTTAAAAAAATATTTTATTTATTTATTTGACAGAGAGAGAGACAGTAAGAGAGGGCACACAAGCAGGGGGAGTGGGAGAGGGAGAAGCAGGCTTCCTCCCCACTGAGCAAGGAGCCTGATCTGGGGCTTGAACCCAGGACCCTGGGATAATGACCTGAGCAGAAGGCAGACACTTAATGACTGAGCCACCCAGGCACCCCAAGCACCTTGTGGATCTACTTAATTCCTATGAGTTTCTGGTGATTCATCTGGATTTTTGAGGCATTCATCATGTCACGTGCATATCATCGTAATTTGCCTATTCTTTTAACATAGATTCACATATTTATTTTATTATTTTCTAATTACATGAACTAACACTTCCGGAGGGAAATCACATGATTGGTAGATTTCACTGTTTCATAGGGAATTCAATAACTTTCTCATGGCCTGTTTCTCCTGAGATTCCTGGTTGAGCTGGCAGAATATGTTTTCTATTGCAGTAAAAATATTCTAGCATTATCCCACGGATAGAAATTATGAGAGAAGCTTTGATGCCATCCTTCACTGTGATTCCATATGACCTAGATCTCTTCTAAACCAAATGTGTATTATTTATTATGTCATGTATTACAGAAATATTTATTTGAAATTGCATTCATGAATGAATGAAATGTTAAATTTCACTACAAGAAATATTGCTTCACTAGTCTGAAGCAATAGGAAATGTTTAATAAATTAAATTAATTTAATTTAAATAATGAAATTAAAGCAGTTCCACACAAGGCAGCTAGCTTGATTCCAGAGGCTATGGCTTCCACCACCTTCTAATAAATATATATTTGCACAGTTTACATATATACGTTTTGTCAGCAGTCCAGCTAAAAGAAAACTAACTAGAATCAACTACTTTTTCGAGGCAGGAATTTACTATATTTTACAGAGCAACCTTGTCCATACAATACAATTAGAAGCAAAATTTGTGGGATTAATCCTCGCCTCTTCGTCTTTGACCTACTATGCTAAAGCTAAGTTTAGGTAATTCTATGATGTTATATGGCATAGCAGCTCAATCGAGCTCATTGCCTACAAAGGTAAATGATAATGCTCAATCAACTGGATTTGTTCAGAAATATTCTAATATGAGCATAACATAGTATTTTTAAATATTAACTTGATTGATTAATCCATAGTCATGCAAAAAAGACAGCTATTTGACATAGAAGCATATTCTGAGGTTAGTGAAAAAAAAAAAATGAACGTTCATGTCTACAAGACCATAATGGTAAAGGAAGTGACACTTGAACTGAATAGGGAAGGGAACAATCCTCATGAATTTTCCCACTTAAAAAAAAAATGACATACTTCTACAGATACTGGTATTCAGACAAACCAAACAAAAATGTACTTTAAATAATTAAGACATTTGAGTGATGGGGTAACATTTAATTCATTTTATCATTTTGTATCCTGTACAGATTTAAATAACACAACAATTTCATTTACCTAAAAGTAAACTGTTGCCAAAATGTCTTTCCAACCTCATGAGGTTTGACCAGTCAACTTATAAGAGCAATTTGGAAATTATGCCTCTGATTAACTAAGCTTCCAGGAAATTTCAAAATATGTTAAGAGTCAGCTGACTTGTCAGTTCCATGTGGTTACTTACAGAATGAGATCATAGGGTTATTTTGTTGCAGTGAGGACATCAGTAAGGGGTTTACAATTGTGCTTGAATTATACCAATTATTCCTCCCTATTATACTTCTCATTTACATTGATAAAATATAAATTTTGAAAATGTTTAGTCCATATTCATTTTTCATTTCCTTGTACCTCATATATAATGTAGATATCAATATTAAATAAACACATGCCAATATACTAAATTGCAAAAATCTTTACAATTTTTTTAGACTGAGTCAGTTTATCCTGAGTGGATGAAAATATTCCATATTCATATTTATTTCCTTGTATATATTAATATTGAATATTTAAACACATGCCGATATACTAAATTGCAAAAATCTTTACAATTTCTTCTAGATGAAGTCAATCAGTTTACCCTGAGTAGATGATAAAAATTATGGGTATCTAAAAATTATATCACTTTCAGGGTGCCTGGTGGCTCAGTCGGTTAAGTGCCTGCCTTCGCCTCAGGCCATGGTCCCAGGGTCCTAGGATGGAGCCCCACATCGGGCTCCCTGCTCAGCAGGGAATCTGGTTCTCCCTCTCCCTCTGACCCTGCTTGTGCATGCTCTCTCTCTCTCTCTCTCTGCATCAAAAAATAAATAAAAATTAAAAAATAGAATTACATCGCTTTGTACTTTAGGGTTCCATTACAAAGTAAGTGTGATTGATAGGTTCATCATGAGACTTTTAAAAATATATTTCCACACCCTGTACCCTAAACAAAAGAATTACAGGGTTTGAGACACCAAGAAACATCCTCTCCATGATTCTTTCTCTTCCAATCATTAGCAAATCTTATGACAAGGCTGCAGAAATACACAGAAAATATTTGGGAATAATAGTTCTAGAACAAAATGGCCCAGGCTGTAGTCCATAGGACATTCACGTATAGAGCAATAATTATTTCTGGAAAGAAGAACTGTACAGTCAAAAATTTTGAGCAAATTTTCATATTATTTATACTTGGAAATTAAAATTTTGTCCCATCAAATAGATGTGATATCTCAAATGAGTGCCTCGAATCAATTTTCTCATCTCTAAAATGAAATAATGACATTTACTTCATATGCTGCTTTAAGATTTCAATGAGGAAGTAGCTGATCAAAGTAAGTATTCATCGGGTGAAATTCTTTTCTTTTTTTCCAGTGTCTAGGATGAATATCTCAATGGCAATTTTGGTGTATTTTAAAGATATTTTGTGATGAACTCACCAGGCTGATTGGAATAGTTAAAGAAAATGCCAGTGTCCTATGAAAATTATTTTATACATGTAATATTTTAAGTTTTGTGTTTTGAAAACCAAACAAAAACCAATTTAGATAGGGAGTGAGTTTCAGCAGAACACACATTGTGAAGCCCAGGTAATTGTATACTGATTATCATAACTTAGTGTGAAGAATGTTTGATTTATTATACCTGTTTCCTTAAGTAAGATAAAATGTTTGAACAAAAATTAATTTTAATCTTCAAGTTTAGGATTGGGTTTAAGGAGAAACAGCCAATCAGAGAAAAGCCTTTTGTGATGTAACAAGTTGAGGGGAAAGAGGCCCATTATAGAACGGTCCTTATTCTGATAAAGTGCTAATGAATTTGCAAAAATGGGCTAAGAGAAGTTCTATAAAAGATCTTAACTCTTGCTATGGACTGTAGTGCATATTACATTTTTCTATTTAAATTGAAATCAAGCCCTATTCCTTTAAAGTCTACTTGGGGGCATAAAAGGAATTTATGTCTATGATATAATATAGAATAACTACCACAGCATCCACAGAAGTCAAATCCATCCTGAAGGAAAGAATTGCTAGTCTATAAAATCTATTATTCAGAAACTATGACTGAAAGTGAAATATGGGCAGATAGTTGGCACCCCTGCTTTCTCTTTTCACCTTAAGTTATATGAGATTCCACTTCCCTATGTTTAAATCTTTGCTGTAAAGACTTATTTTAATTTATATATGACATTGGACAGATAAGAATATATTTACATGATGCAAGCTGCTTTAGAAACTAGTCTAGAAGAGAAACTTTCCAAATATAAAGATCCAATTCATTTTTTCCTCCAGATTGAAGGTATAATTGACAAATAAAAATTGTATATATTTGTTTTAATACACATATATGTTGTGAAATGATAACCACAATCAACCTAATTAACATATCAAATCACAGTTACTATTTTTAAACTTGTGAGAATGTTTAAAATATATATTCTCTTAGCAAACTTCTACTATACAAGACAGTATTATTAACTATAGCCAACATATTGTACATTAGATCTTCAGAAATTATTAATTCTCCTTAACTGAAACCTTATATTCTTGGATCAACCTCTCTCCATTCCCCCTGTCTCCTAGAGCCCTTGGAAACCACTATTTTACTTTCTGCTTCTATTAATTCAACTTTTTCATATTTCACATGTAAGTGAGATGCTGCAGTATTTGTCTTTCTAGATCTGACTTACATTACTTAGCATAAGGCCCTGAGTTCATCGATGCTGTGACAAATGTCAAGCTTTCCTTTTCTAAGGCTCAATAATATCCCCTTGTAGGAACGTATGCAGCTCCACACACACATCCACAAACACACACTACATTTTCTTTATCCAGTCATCCTTCAGTACACACTTAGGTTGAGTCTATACATTGACTGTTGTGAATAGTGCTGTGATGAACATGGGAGTACAGATACCTTTTCTACAAGATTCTGTTTTCATTTCCTTTGAGTATATACCCAGAAGTGAGATTGCCAGATCATAGAGCAGATCTAGTTTCAGTTTTTTGAGGAACCTCCATAACANTTAAAGATATTTTGTGATGAACTCACCAGGCTGATTGGAATAGTTAAAGAAAATGCCAGTGTCCTATGAAAATTATTTTATACATGTAATATTTTAAGTTTTGTGTTTTCCATAATGGTTCTACTGAGATCCATTCCCATCGACAATGCACAAGAGTTTCCTTCTCTCCACATCCATGCCAATACTTATCCTTTGTCTTTTTCATTAGAGCCATTCAAACAGATGTGAGGTAATATCACCTTGTGGCTTTGATTTTCATTTCCCTTGTGATTAGTGATATTAAATGTTTTTTCTCATATACCTGTTGGCCATTTGTTTGTCTTCTTCTGAGAAATGTCTCTATAGGTCCTTTGACCATGTTTTAATCATGTTTTTGTTTCCTATCAGTTTGTTTGAATTCTCTCTATATATGTATTTTGGATACCCCTTACCAGATGTATGGTTTGCAAAACTTTTCTCAGATTCCAGAGATTGTCATGTCATAAATTCTAGGAATTTATCCGTTTCTTTTAGGATATCCAATTTGCTGGCATGTAAGTGTACATAGTTGTCTCTTATGAACCATTCTGTTTCTGAGATACCAGTTCCAAAGTCTTCTTTTCTGATTTTGTTTATTTGTTTATTTTTAAGACTTGTGGCCTAACATTTGATGTATTTGGAAAATATCTGTTTTATTCTCTGTTTTTCTTAGTCTAGCTAAGGATTTGTAGGTTTTGTTGTTCTTTTCAAAAAAACAACTTCTACTTTTTGCTTCCTATTGTTTCCAAGTCTTGATTTCATTTATTTCTGTTTTAATCATTATTATTTCCTTCTGTCTGCTGATTTTGGATTTTCTATTTTTTTCTAGTTCCTTGAAGCATAAAGTTATGTTTGTTGTTTGAGATTCTTCTTTATTCTTAATGTTTATCTAGATAAATTTCCCTCTTAGAATTGTTTTTGTTGCATCCCTTAAGTTTTGGTATGTTGTATTCCTATTTTTATTTGTCTCGAGATACAGGTGGATTTCCTTCTATTTCTGCCTTGACACACTGGTTGTTCAGAAATGCATTACCTAATTTCTACAATTAATAAATTTTCAACTTTTCCTCCACTAAATGATTTCTAGTTTCTTTTTTTTAATGGGTTTAATTTTTTTATTGTGTTATGTTAGTCACCAAACAGTACATCATTAGTTTTTGAAGTAGTGTTCCATGATTCATTGTTTGTGTAAAACACTCGGTGCTCCATGCAATCTGTGCTCGCCTGATTTCTAGTTTCATACCATTGTGGTTGAAGAAGATATTTGTGATTTTAATCTTATTTTTTAAGACTTGTTTTGTGGCCTAACATTTGATGTATTTGGAAAATATCTGTGTACTTGAAAACAATGTGTGTTTTGCTACTGTTGGATGCAATGTTGTGTACATGTTGAGTCCATTTGGTCTGTAATGTTGTCAGTTCACTATTTCATTACTGATTCTGCGTCTGGATCATTTGCCCATTGCTGAGAGTGGGATATTAAAGTCTCTTATTATTAATAGTTGTTTATTTCTCCTTTCACTTCTGTTAATATCTGCTTTATATATTTAAGTATTTCAGTGTTGTACATATATGTATATAATTTTTTCCTCTTGATGAATTCACACTGTTATCATTGTATAATAACTTTATACTTCTCTTGTGACAGTTTTTACTTAAAGTATATTTTGTCTGGTATAAATATAACCACCTCTGGTCTCTTTAGATTGCCATTTGCATGGAGTATTTTTTTCCATGCTTCACTTTTAGGGTATGTATGTCCTTAAATCTAAAGTGAGTCTTTTGTAGACAGTGTACAGTTGGATTTTTTTTTTAATCTACTCAACCATTCCTTGCTCTTGATTGTAAAATTTAATCTATTTACATTTAAAATAATTAGTGATAGTAAGAGTTTAGTATTGCCATTTCGTTAATTGTTTTCTGACTCTTCTGTAGTTCTTTTATCTCTTTCTTCCTCTTTTGCTGTTTTCCCTTGTGATTTGATGATATTCTTTAGTAGTACATATTCTTTTTTTTTTATTGTTTTCGTACCTATATAGGTTTTTCTCTCAGTCATTACCATAAACATCTTATAGTTGTAATATTCTATTTTATTTTATTTTATTTTATTTTATTTTTTTTAAGATTTTATTTATTTATTTCACAGAGGGAGAGAGATCACAAGGAGGCAGAGAGGCAGGCAGAGAGAGAGAGGGGGAAGCAGGCTCCCCGCTGAGCAGGGAGCCCGATGCGGGCCTCGATCCCAGGACTCTGAGATCATGACCTGAGCCGAAGGCAGAGGCTTTAACCCACTGAGCCACCCAGGCACCCTGTAATAGTCTATTTTAAACAGATAATTTCAACTTTACACAAAAACCACACTTTACCTTCTCCACACACATTTTATGCTATTGTTATTATAACCTACATTTTTATATATTTTATAATTTTTAATAAGTTACTATACCTAGAGATATCTTTAATACCTTTATACTTTAACTTTTATATCAGAATTAAAAGTGATTTTTTTCACCACTGTTCCAATATTAGAATTTTGACTACATTCTTACCTTCACAGTGAGTTTTATACTTTTATATGTTTTATGGTTTGTTTCAACTTAAGAAACTTCTTTAGCAAGTCTGGGTTTGTTTGTTTGTTTGTTTTTTCCCCTTAGCAGTTCTTATAAGTACAGGTCTAATGATGATGAACTCTTACAACTTTTGTTTAGGAAAGTCTTTATCCTTAATTTCTAAACTAAATTAAGAAATTACCAGGCATAGCATTGTCAGATATAGTATTGGCAATTTTTCTCTCAGCATTTTGCAGTTATCGGTCAGTTT
This sequence comes from Ailurus styani, assembly GCA_002007465.1. Lineage (NCBI taxonomy): Eukaryota > Metazoa > Chordata > Mammalia > Carnivora > Ailuridae > Ailurus > Ailurus styani. The sequence continues at coordinate 3,396,138 of LNAC01000130.1, read as the reverse complement.
CCAGACAGCTCTAGGCTGAGAAATATTACATTTTTTTTTCCTACAATTGAGAAACACATGAGTTATACTTGGAGGAGTTGAATTATAACATTGGACAAAACGTTCAGTTAATCTCCATTCTAAGCAGTAAAATGCACTGTGGTTTGATGAAAGTAGCACCATTTTAGAATTAGTAACTTCTGCTTCCTCTTCAGTAGCAGGATACCCCGGAAAAGTTGGCAGAAATAGCACTGATTTCACAGATTTGTGAATTTAACAAGGGTTTATTATTCCAACACTAAAAATATGCAGGACTTCCTCATGAAAAGGAATAGCAGGAAACAATTTCTGGGTACCTACTTTATGCCAGCTCCTGTGAGAGGGCTAATACACATCCTCATTTACTCCTACCCACTGTGTGCAGCAAGGACGATGTTTGCCTCCTCTGCCCAAAGAAAGGAGCAGAGGTGGAGAGGTCAGCCAATGCCCCCTTATTTACCAGATGACAAAAAAACAGGATCTAGATTTAAATAATTTGATGTAACAGAAAAGTATTATTATCAGGACACTGTGGAGTATTAAAGCCAATTTGAAAGATGATTACTAAAATAGGCTTCATAAAGCCTCCCAGCCACCCACAAGGCAAGATGCACACACCCTAATCTCTGGAACCCATGAATGTATTATTTTATACAAAAGGGACTGTACATGTAGTTAAGAGGACCAACCTTAAAATAAGATTGCCTTGGTTTATCTGACTTAACTCTAATTTCTTGATCCCTTAAATGCACAGAACTTTCTTCCACTGGAGTCAGAGACATGAAATAGAAGTCAACGAGCTCTGTAGCATGAAAGGGACTTAATGCACCCTTGTTGGCTTAGTGACCTTGGGGGCATACATGTAAGAACAAAGAGAGAGGCCTCTAGGAGATTATGGAAATCACGAGACTGAAAATTAGCAGCCTATACCCCAAAATTAATCACTGGCGGAGAGCCAGCAAGGAAACAGAAACCTCTGTCCTACAACCACTAAGAACTGAATTCAGTTCTTATAAAGAAGAAAAGCAGTGTTGCCAGCAGTGAGATTTTTACCCAGTGAGACCAGTGTCAAACTTTGAACCTACAGAACTATGAGATAATGAATTTGTGCGTTTTAAACAACTGAGATTAACAATTTGTCACAGGAGCAACAGAAAACAAGTACGGTTATAGTTAAGGTTTTATTTTGGCAACCTGTCTTAGTCTATTTGGGCTGCTGTAAAAAAATACCAGAATGCGGGCACCTGGGTGGCTCAGTGGGTTAAAGCCTCTGCCTTTGGCTCAGGTCATAATCTCAGGGTCCTGGGATTGAGTCCCGCATCGGGCTCTCTGCTCAGCAGGGAGCCTGCTTCCTCCTCTCTCTCTGGCTGCCTCTCTGCCTACTTCTGATCTCTCTCTCTGTCAAATAAATAAATAAAATCTTAAAAAAAAAATACCAGAATGTGTGGCTTAAACAAGCATCATATATTTCTCATAGTTCCAGAGGCTAGGAAGGCCAATGTGAAAGTAACCAGCAGATTCAGTATTTGATGAGAACCCACTTCCTGGTTCAGGACAGCCATCTTCTTGCTGTGTTCTCACAGGACGTGAAAAAAGGGACAAGGTGTCTCTCTGGGATCTCTGTCATAAGGGCACTAACCCCATTCAAGAGGCTCACCCTCATGACCTAATTACTTCCTAAAGGCCTTGCCTATTAATACCATCGCACCAGGGGTTAGGATTTAAACATATGAATTTAGAGAGGAGACACATTCATTCTATTGCACCATCTTCTTTATTAAAGATTTAAAAAGTGGAGGTATATTTGCTTTGATTGCCTGTTATCGCCTGTTCACAATCCTGGAATTCCCTCTCATATATAAAACCCAAAGGTACAAATTATTAAGGTCATAAACAGACCAGTATTTACATTTTCATTTCTGTTAGGACAAAGTGGTTATATTGTATTTCTGACCAAACACAAGCAAAGAAATGACTGAAGTGGTTTTCACTGGACATTGTGTGACCTTGCCTGACAAATTCCCTGAGATTCCTGTCCATTCAATGCTTATCACAAAAGAGCTGTGATGTTGTTGATTATTTAAGCAAATAAATACAGTGGGCTGAAGATATACAGAAAAAATATTTAATTGGATATGATATATATCATACATCTCATCTTTAACCTTGAAAATAACCATAGAGGTATATATATCATTATCAACACTTAACAGTTGCACAACTGTAGCTAACATCAGCCCCATGACATGGCTAGGTTAATAGCTATGTTGCATCTAAATTCCAAAACCTGTGCTTTTTTATGCTCTCTTGCCTACTACCAAACAATATCAATAATTTTATATCTAAGATTGTATCAAACCCAAGCCTCATCTGAAATCAACTTAATTATTTTTAACAGCAACCAAGGATTAAATAGAGTCAAACTGTTGAGTTCTTTGAATTTTATTCTCTAGGTGTACTATTCCAACTTAAACAGTATCATTCGAATATAAGAACACAAAACACAGCCCTGATAAAGAACACAAAAACAGTAAAAAGAAGGAATTCAATAGGGTAATTTCCTTAATATAAAATGCAAGTAGGAGATTTAGTAATTAACTGTTCTTGCATGTTCTAGTTTTTGCAGATGTCAGTTATCTAATCACTACTTTATTAGCTGGCATAGATTGGATGCCTTTTAATGGCATCTGTACATTTTGTGCTTCACTGGCATTATAGGACTCATCACTATGGTCTGGATAAGAAAACTCTTTTGCTTTGTGTTTCAGTGATAGAAGAAAATTACATACTAAACGTTTAACAGAAGAACTCTCTTTGAGTTTAACATCAAAACTACAAGTGGTTAGTGAAGTGTGAGGCTGAAGCTCTTATTCACTGTATTCATCTTCATGCCAGAAGAGGGGGAAAAAAAGCCAAGATAACAAGCCTGCATGGATTTTCCAGTGATACGAATCAATTAAAATTCAGGAGGAGAGAAAACAAAAGTCCAGAGCAATTTATTAATTTGTTTACAGCTGTTTGAATATGTAATATGGAAGAGTAGTTTGGGGAATAGCTGTAGATTGGGGGATATATTGATTTTGATGATATTGCTCAAAGAAATAGACAAGTGGTTTTGATGTATAAACTGCTACAGTGTAACTTGTTTAGTCTATTGATTCATGTGCTTTGATGGAGTTGTATATGCCTGCTGTTCTGGGACTCACTGAAAAATGAGATGCCATTTCAATGTGTGGAATAAAGAGTATATTTAAATGTGAAAAGCCGCTGGTTCCTTCTGTTAGTTTACTGTATTTTATTGTTCCTTTGCCCAAAGTTTTTGCAGTAGCAACCACTATATTTGCTTTTTGAAAGGGAGTGAAACCAATGCATCAAAAATAATAAGAATTTGAATCTGCTCAATTAAAATGAAACAAATAATATTTCTAGACTTCATAAGAAGGTAGGAATTTTTTGCAGATGATGATAAAATCCGAGATAAAGCAAAAGCTTTGAGATTACAGAGCAAAAACAATTGAGGTATTATTCAGAGTAAATTCAATGTTAACATCTTTATACTTTATTTTTGACAACATGAAAGAAGATGTAAGAAACCACTTTACAATGGGTGGAAAATATTTCCGTTCATAAGTTGCAAGGTTTAGAAATTACTGTTGATTTCACATTTTATAAGAGATGAGACAAGTTCTAAAAACAGGCATGAGGATATCTTTATAGATAATTTTTAAAGAATAAATTTAAATATACATAGATTATAAATACGTTTTTAAATATTTTTTACTTGATGTTTCATAACTAAATCACAGAAATGGAAGCCCCATTATATATTATAAAGTAATTTTCCAGAAGAGTTACCTGATGATTTGAAGATTTAGTAATTTTCCAGAAGACTTAACTGGTGATTTGAAGATTTAATAATTGTCCAGATCAAAAAGTCTTGGCAAATTCAAATATCCTGAGTTTTGGTTGAAGTTAACTTACACCACTGTTGTTTTCACTGTCATATAGTGAAAACTGTAATATGTGATCCATTCTGAACTTTGTTGTACAGAATGTAGCTAGAGATAGTCCAAATCATATGTGCCTAATATACATACTGAATTACTAATTACGATTTCAAAGACATGGTAGTTGTCTACTTCTAAGCTACCTATATTTTATCAAAGAGAAAACCCTTCCTCCACTCAAAGTTTTATTTATGTTTAAAGTTTTAAATACTTTTGTTTTGATTCACATAGAGAATTATTAAAATGAGACCGTCAATGGTGGGAAACAAATCCTTCATGGATTTAGGGTGTTTTTGCATGATCTGGGCATTCTGAGCAAAAGATGTTTGAGTAGCTGGTATGCCTTAGAAGCAAGTGTTAGTGTTCCCCCCAGAAAGATTTAGAGGTATATTTCCTGGAGGCATCCCATGGCATTAAAGATCAAGTCCACTGTCCTCCTACTCTTCAGACACGTTTGCTTACATTCCATAGTAATAAATCTAAGACACTTGCCTTCTTCTCCCCTACAGGAGATTCTTATATTTAAGATCATGGTGTAGTCTATACATCTGGAGGGAAGATTGGGGAGAAATGCCAGCAGCCCCATAAAAGCTCAGCGATGTTAATTTTGGGGTCACTCTACTGTGTTATACTCTGCTGCATGTATGGTAATGTCCAACCATCATCACAACAAAGTATTTTCTGGCTGCTGTTTTGCTGTGAGTAATAAAAGGCCTATTCTCTTGTTCTAAGATTTTTGTGTGTCTCTGTAACACATACACATTTATATGTGTTTATGTGTGTTAACAGAGTAAATATATTTAAATACATAATATATTATAAACTATGTACTTATAAATTTAAAAATCATAAATTTATCATTTAAATTTAGAATAAGTATTTATTATATATTTGTATATTATATGCATTTATTACATGCATCATCTGTAATATATTTATAATGTAATTTAAAATTTATATTTATAATGTAATTTAATATTTATATTTATAATGTAATATAGTAATAAATACTATAAATGTATATTTTAAATATGTATATTTAGTGCTGTGACAAGGTACTTGTTAGCTTGCAAGTAGTAAAATCTTCATAGTTTCTGACAAAAATAAATCTCAAAATCATATTTATAGAGTTAACGAAAACAATATTGCCAAAAAGAAGTATAGAGATTCAATTTATAACAATATTCAATGTGTGGTAGATTGAATGATAATTCCCTCCACCAAAAAAAAAAAAAAGTCTATGCCCAAATGTCCAAAACCTGTGATTATGTTAAAATGTAGGGAAAAGGAACTTTGCAGGTGTGATTAAAGTAGATATCATAAGATGGAGAGATTTATCTGACTTATCTAATGAGTATTTATTTTTAAACACTTTACTTGTTTATTTATTTGAGAGAGAGAGAAGAGAGCATGCTCCAAGAGCATGAATGCCAGAGCAGGGGAGAGGAGAGGGAGAGAGAGGGAAAGAGAAAATCCCAAGCAGCCTCCACACTCAGAATAGAGCCCTGACTCTGGCTCAATCTCACAACCCTGATCTTAGGACCCTGCTCTCAGGACCCTGAGATCATGACCTGAGCAGAATCAAGAGTTGGTTGTTCAACCAACCGAGTCATCCAGAAGCCCCATCTGATGAGTCTTTAAAGGAAGACAATCTTTCCAAGGTAAAGTCAGGGAGAGAAAAGATAGGAAAAAATGCAGGAGGGATGCAAAGCATGGAAGAGATTCAACTCTGTTGTTGGCTTGAAGATGGAGAAAGGAATGAGGGCAGCCTCAAGAAGCTAGAAACAGCTCATAGGCGGGATCCAGCAGGGAAAGGAAGACCTTAGTCTTAGAGCAACAAACAACTGAATTCTTCCATCCACTGAATAAGCAAGGAAGCAGAACCCCTGACCCAAAGCTTTCAGAAAGAAATACAGGCCTATCAACACCTTAACTTTAGCTCAGTGAGACCCATGTCAGACTTCTGATATATAGAACAGTGAGATAATAAATTTGTGTTGATTTAAGCCTCAAAGTTTGTGGTAATTTTTAAAGTCAGCAAAAGAAAATAAATATATCATGTTATACTCCATCAAGTTGACTTTGTTCACAAAATCCATTTCCCCATTCTTCTAAGAAAAGTCTTTCGATTTTCATTTGAGAAATCACATCTCCCCCATTCCAATCTGTGCAGTTGAAGTAAATTAACAGTACCCATAGTTCTGATTGATAATTCAATATACTTCATTCTGCAAGGATTTTTGGCTCAGGGATAAGCACATTTCTAATAAGAATCAAAAGAGATACTGGATACAATTGTTGAAGTTGCTGCTAAATTGCATTTTTCTCCCTCTTCCATGGATTTGGTTGGTAAAATTGTAAGTTCAGAGACTTTAGTCATTTAAGGCTGAGAGTAGGGAGTCTACAGCAGTGGGAGTCCACAAATAGCCTGAGAAGATAATGACCCAACTGAGATTATTTTAATCCTCTTCCCATAAGCCTAAAAATTCCTTGTTTTTGTTCTGTGAATTTGAGTTTGTCTTTACTCCCTTACAATAAAAACAATCTAACATGTGTAGCACATTTTACTTTACCTCAATTTTGCATTTACAATTCCGAACTTAAAGATGAATATTAAATTTAAAACATTTTTAACACTGCATGTTATTGGGAAAGTTACTTGTGGTATTTCTTAAAAATAAAGAAATGAAGAACCACTCTATTCTTATGAATATTTTGTGTAAAGACCAAAAAATCTGCCTATTTATAAAATTTTAAGGTTATTCATAAAACTCACTGAAGTTTGACAATCACTCCTCTAATAATAACTAATTAAAATAGAACACAATTGCAAGTTGAATTCACCAACTTGTTTTTTCCTCCTTTTCATATATAACAATATGTTAAAATGTATTGGTTCATGTATAGGATTCTATATATCTAATCATAAAGATGATGTAACTGATATTAATTAAATAGCATAGTAGACATCTGCTTCTTTCCTCTTCAATCTTTTGATACATTGGTAATTCAATTTTCTTCTAGAGGAAGTAATTCTCTAACTCTTGACTCACTATGTGGAGAAATTTTCCCACCTTTGGCCACAGAATGGTCTTTGATTTCCTTAAGTGAATTGGTATATTCTACCCTCGCAGCCTCAGTGGATGGACCTGACAACAAAGATATTGCTATAGTCAGTGGACAAATAAGATCAATGTTCTATTCTCTCACATGCTCTGTTTAAAAAGGAGAGGATATGATTTCCACCACTCTTTGGGACCACTGGAGGAGTGCCTGGAGCTGCCAGTGATAGTTGGGCAAGAGAAAGACGTTCATCAGAACCTGATTAGAAACTTGCAAAGCAGAAGTATAGAAAAAGGAAAAACTCTGACCTTGGTGACATTATTTGACTCATTAGATTTATTTTTAACTAAAGCCAACACTATCCCTGGACCTTTTTAATACTTGAATCCATAAAATTAATTTTTGTTGATGCCAATTTTAGTTGGATTTTACATTATTTCTAGTGCCTTGAACTAACCTCAATATTTTTTTAATTCTTTGTGATTTTCTATAAGATTTTTATCACTATTTATTCATCATGAATCATTTAAATATATTTCCTGATAACCATGATATTCATAAGGTCAAAAAATTTATGAATAGGAACATTTCTTAATACATTTATATAGACTGTAGGGATAGGGGTAATAGGTATTAAACTGTGCCCCCAGACCAGCATCTTCATCAACGCCTGGGAACTTGTTAAAGGCAAGTTTGAAAACTACTAATTTAAGGAAAAAGAAGAATTATTATTATCTAACTAACTCATCAGTACTTTCTATTTGGTACCTCACAATATAAAATACATCGAATGTTGTGTAGCACTAAACATTGCTGAGCCTTTAGGGGAAATATAGATTTATTGTTTATAATAACATAATTCAAAAAGGAAGAAATGGGCATTGATTTTTCAAGATGGGTTATTGATAAAATGGAGAGATGGTTAACTCAATACCTATATTATTTTCTTAATCACTGTAGAGTGAACTGTGGCAGTTTATTTTTTGCTCTGCATATAAATTTTCCCAACCTCTTTATTGTAGTTACAGAAAACACAGCAATGGGTATGTGGTGTGTTTATTTATCTATATATCAAACCAATCTTTACAAGGGGTGGGAAAATGATCAAGTAGCAGAAAATAAAAATTCCAGACCTACTATAAACATTGGGAGAAAGAATCATTTTTCTGTTAGCTGATATTGTAAAATTACACTTTGACTCATTTAGTGAGAGAACTTCTTGCCAAAATGAAGGTGAAAATGAGAGATGGGCATGTAAGGACCCCCTCAAAAAAAAAAAAAGAAAAAACAGATTGAATCTGAGTTCTTTCTTTGATCTTATAACTAAGTGGGTATTCAGTACCTAAGATAAAATTCCACTTTACTAAAGCTATTTGAGGTCAGTTTCTATCTTTATATATTTGCCTATTTGGAATTTTTTCATAAAAATAGATTCACATAATATATAGAATCTTGTTACTCCTTTCACTTAGCATGTTTTCAAGGTTCATCCATGTAGTAACATTTTATCAGTACTCCAATCCTTTTAATTATTGAATAATATGCCATTGTATGGACTTACAATATTTTATTTACCCACTCATCAGTCTATGGACACTTGGGTTGTTTCTAATGTTTGATTGTTTCGAGCATTTCATAAGTTTCTGTTTTAGAGTGTTTTCATTTCTTTTGCATTTGTAAATACATAGTAGATTAAATAGTGTGCCCCAAAATAATACGTCCATGTCTTACCCTCTGGAAACTGTCAATAGGATCCTATTTGTAAAATGGATTTTGCAGATGTAATTAGATTAAAGATCTTGAGATGAGGTTATCTGGAATTCTTTGTATCACCCCTTAATGCCCTGACAAGTGTCCTTATGGTGATCCCCAAAATGATATGTCCATTCCCTGGCTTGCAAAAAGCATTTTGTTTGGGGAAAGAAGTATTTGTAGATATAATTAGTTAAGGAGAATGAGATAAAATAACCAGGATTATCTGGTGGGTCTTAAATTCAAAAAACAGGTGGATTTATAAGAGAAAGGTAGAGGAAGATTTCGGATGTAGACGAAAAAACCATGAAGAGGGAGGAAGGGACAGAAATCATGCTGAGGAATGTCTGAAAACCACTCTAGCTGGGAGAGGCACGGAAGGAATCTCTCCTACAGCCTTCGGAGGAACTGTGATCCTACTGAAATCCTGATTCCAGACTTGTGGCTGCCACACTGTGAAAGAACACATTCCTATTGTTTTAAGTTATCCAATTTGTGGTATTATTTTTTAAAGATTTTATTTATTTATTTGACAGAGAGAGAGATTACAAGTAAGCAGGCAGGCAGAGAGAGAGAGAGAGAGAGGAGGAAGCAGGCTCCCTGCTGAGCAGAGAGCCCGATGCGGGCCTCGATCCCAGGACCCTGAGATCATGACCTGAGCTGAAGGCAGAGGCTTTAACCCACTGAGCCACTCAGGCGCCCGTGGTATTTTTTTAATAGTAGCCTTTGGAAACTAATACAATCTAGAAGTGGGATTACTGGGTCATAAGGTAAAGCAGTATTTATCATTTTGTGGAACTGCCAACAAAATTGCCAAACTGTATTCCCACCAATAATATATGAGGACTCACTTGTGGTTTTATTTTCATTTTGCTAATTACTAATAACGTGGAACATTTTTCAAGTGCACCCTGTCCATTTGCATATCTCTATTTAAGGAAGGTCGATTCAAATCTTTTGACTGTCTTTATTTGCCTTTTTATTATTGTGTCTTAAAAGTTATTTACATATTCTTGTTGCAAGCTCCTTTTCAAATATATGATTCGCAATATTTTTTCTCATTCTGTGGGTTGCCTTTGCATTTTCTTGATGGCATTATTTAAACACAAAGTATTTTAATTTTGATATAGTTGGATTTATCTAGTCATTTTCTTTTGTTATTTGTGCTTCTGGGGTTGTATCTAATAAAACATTATTTAAACTAACATATGAAGACTTACTTCTCTGTTTTCGTCTAAGAGTTTTGTAGTTTTAGTCTTTAAATTTAAACTATGATCCATTTGGAGTTAATTTTTATGTATGGTGAGAAGTAGCAGGGGTCCTAATTCACTCTTTTACATGTGGAAATCTAATTGTCCCAGCACAATTTGTTGAAAAGACAGTTTTCCACCACGGAATTGTCTTAACACTCATGTTGAGTTGTGGTCAATTGACCATAAATATAAGGATATATTTCTGGACTCTTAATTTTAATCCATTGATCTACATATCTTTTTTTAAAAGATTTTATTTGTTTATTTGACAGAGAAAGACACAACAAGAGAGGGAACACAAGCAGGCAGAGTGGGATAGGGAGAGGCAGGCTCCCTGCAGAGCAGGGAGCCCCAGGCGATGTGGGGCTCAATCCCAGGACTCTGGGATCATTACCTGAGCCAAAGGTAGACACTTAATTACTGGGCTACCCAGGCACCCCTGATCTACATATCTATCCTTATGCCATAGTACTATGGTGTCTTGATTACTGTAAATTTTTAAATTTTGAAGTGTGAATTCTCCAATTTTTGTTTCCATGATTGTTTTGGGTCTTCAATGTTTCTTGCATTTCCCTATGAAAGTGGGAGTCACCTTGTTAATCTCTGCAAAAATACAATTGAGATTTTGATAGGGACTGTGCTCAATCTATACATCAGCTTGAGAACATAGCCTTTTTTAAAAAATTAACATATAATGTATTATTTGTTTCAGGGGTACAGGTCTGTGATTCATCAGTCTTACACAATTCACCACACTCACCATAGCAGTCTTTAAACATTCTTCTGATCCATGAACATAGGATTTTAAAATTTAGATTCTTTTAATTTTTTAAAAGATTTTATTTATTTATTTGACAGAGAGAGACACAATGAGAGAGGGAACACAAGCAGGGGGAGTGGGAGAGGGAGAAGCAGACTCCCTGCAGAGCAGGGAGCCCGACGTGGGGCTGGATCCCAGGACTCTGGGATCATGACCTGAGCTGAGGCAGAAGCTTAAGGACTGAGCCACCCAAGTGCCCATCTTTATTATTTTTAAGCAATATTTTGTTGTTTCACTGTATAATCTTAAGCTTATTTTGGAATTTATACCTAAGTATTTTATTCTTTTTGGTACCATAATAAATGAAATTATTTTCTTAATTTCATTTGAGAATGTTCATCACTAGTATATACAGTACTACTGATTTTTGTACAATTGGTTTTGTATCCTATAAATTTGCTTAAGTTGTTTATTAATTCTAATCATTTCTCTTAGTAAATTCCTTAAGATATTCTATATACATGATCATGTCACCTATGAATAGAAGTGGTTTTTATTTTTTCCTTCCCAATCTTGCTGGCTTTCATTACTTTTATCTTGTCTAATTTTACTGGCTATACTTTCCAGCTCAATGATAAATCAAAGTGATGAGAACAGTCATCCTTGTCTTGTTCCTGAATTCAGTGGAAGCATTCAATCTTTTATTAAGGAGGATGTTAGCTGTATGTTTTTTGTTGCTCCCTTTTATTAGGTTGAGGGTGTTCCTCAAAGTTTGTGAACATTTAAAGAGTTTGTCAACTGCTTTTTCTTCTGTATCAATTGATATGGTATTTAAATACACATTTTTAACTCTTCTAAGTAGACCTTCAAATACCATTATAACACTTAATATATACGCTACGTACCTCGTACCTGAGTACTCCCAATTTCTCTCTGTTGTCCTTTATGACATTGTTTTCACTCATTCCACTTATCCACGTGGTGTATTTACCCAATATATTGTTACCACTTTCAACAGTTATCTTTTAGATCATTTGTGATTAAGACATAATAATTTTTATTTTACCTTCATTAATTCCTTCCCTGATATCCTCTTTTATTTATGTAGGTCCAAGTTTCAGATATATATCATTTTCCTTATATCAGAGGACCTTTTAATATTTCTTGCAGGAAAGGTCTGCTGTCAGTGAATGCCATCAGTTTTTGTTTAACAGAGAAAGTATTTCTCTTTAAATATTGGTACATTATTTTGCTGGATATAGAATTCTTTTTCGTTGTTCACACTTTATTTCACTCTACTCATCTGCTTTCATGCTTTTGATGAGAAGTTGGCTATCATTCTTATCATTATTCTTCTATACCTTTTCTCTGGTTCTTTAACAATTTTTCTTCATATTGTTGCTTTGTTTTGTTGTTTTGTTTTTTACATTTGAACATGATACTTCTAATTTTTTGTGTCTGTTTTTTACATATCTCCTGACTGGTGTTCTTTGAACTCCCTGGATCTGTGATTTGCTGTCTGTCATTAATTCTGGAAAGACTTCATCATTATTATTTCAAATCTGTATTCTCCATACTCTACTTCTCTGAATTAGACATATGTTACTACTTTTGCAATTGTCCCACAGTTCTTGAATATATATATATATATATATATATATATATTTTTTTTTTTTTGTCCTCTCACCCTCCATTTTCTGTTCTCTTTGCATTCAGTTTGTACCTTCAAGGTCACTGACTCTTTCCTCTGCCTTGTCCAGTGTCCTGATGATCTCATCAAAGTCATTCTCTGTTACCATGATAGTAGTTTTTTATACCTAGAATTATTTTATTCAACCTTAGAGTTTCCATCTTTTGGCTTATATTGCCCATCTGTTCTTGCATGCTGTCTAATTTTTTCCATTAGCTTTTTTAACATGTTAATTATAGTTATTTTTAATCCCTGTCTAGCAGTTCCAAAATCTGTGTCATATCTGAGTTTTGTTCTGATGCATACCTCAGCTCTTCACACTTTTTTTAAATCTCTTAGCATGCCTTATAATTGTGGGGTTTTTTTCTTTGAAAGACATGATATTTTGGATTAAAGGAACTAAAGTAAATAGGTCTGTAGCGTGACGTTCTATGTTATTCTGGCTATGAGTTGGGTTGTAATTAATTTGCTGTAGCTGTGAGTACCGGAGCCTTCAAATTCTTCTAGTATTCTTATCACTTACTCATATAAAGTCTGCATCATAGAGCTCTTTCAGCTGTAAATCACCGTTACTATACCGAGACCCTGTTGGCATGGTAATAAGGTGTGTTGGGAGGGGGGTGTTGCATAGTTCTGTGATTAAATTTTTAATGTTCTTTAGGGGAGACTGTGTCTCTTGGTTGAGATCCTCACAAATATTTCTCCAGCGATACAGCTTTTTCCCACCATCCCCCTACTCCCTTCTCTGACTACTGTATTTTCGATCTATTGCCTTGAAGTCCAAAACCCTTTTGACTGTGTTATTATCATCCTTTAGGGGAGATAGAAACATTAGAGGGAACTTGAGAGGTAGAGTGCTCTTCCCTCAGCAGACATAAGGGTCTAGAGGGCAGCCCCTTGTAGATGGGAAGGTGGTGGATATATTTCATGATGATTGTTTTTCCCTTTCCCTAACCAGATCGACAAGGGAATTATCTTGAATCTTCACTGTAAAAACCTGGTGGGGGCTCCTGGAGGTAATGCCAATGAAAGTGTGGGTCCCTATCCCAAGACGGTGGCCCCTAGATGATCGTTCTTACGTCAGTCCACACTCAACCAATTCACCAGTAATACCACATGAGTGTTCCTGCAATCGTGATGGTCCAATATGATCAGAATTGGAATTAAAATTCATGAATAAGGTAAAAGAAGTCTTTTTGTTTTAAAATGGTAGTATTTAAAAATGACTTAAGTTTTATTTATATTAGGAATAAGTGTATATTTTTAAAAGAATACTTATGTATATGTTTTAAATCTGTGGTGATACCTAAATTTATATCTTCATCTGAGTTCCCTGTCTAGTGTAACAAAATATTATTACTGTAATACAATTTGGATGTCTTAGGGGCAAAAAACTCGATTCAGTACAAATTTATCCCATAAACACTACCAAAACTTCTCTTCTCCTGTCAAGACCAAATCTCAATTTTGAGAACAAACATCAACCTAGTCAGTAAGTAAACAATTTAGGCCAGCAGTTTTCTGCTGCGTCTTGGAATAGGATGAGCCACTGAGGGAGTTTGGTATGAGTTCTGGAATGTCCTGCAGTTTTGGAAATCTGAATATTAGAAGAATTTAGAAGGTTAAAGGAAAGTCTAACATACTAAACACAAATCAGGAAAAGTTCTATTACTGTTAGTACAATTAGAGTGAGGTAAAATACTAGGTAAAAAATAAAAGAGCCATGAGGAAAAGAAAGCACAACTTACTTCTTCCACACTATAGAATAAGGTATAATTCCTCCCCAAACAGAAACTCCATGCTTCCAACAGTTTTTTTTATATCAAAAAGGGGAAAATATGAGTGGATATATATTTATTTTTACTCCCTTATAACATAAAATGTAAAAAAAACCCACACTTTACTTTCTCTTATTTAATACTATATCTATATTTATTATTATTGTTACTAATTTAAGGCATAGTTTTATATCATAATTTAATTGGACAATTTCCTATGATAGACTTTGAGTTGTTTATAGTCTTTTACTATTACAACAATTACAACAAAACTAACATTTGAAAGCACTACTAATGCATCAATTTTCTATTCTCAAAAAAACTGAAAAGTTAAGGTTTAGAATATATGAATTTGCTGTATACAGAATCTGATTTTAGTTTAAGGTTTCAATTTCTCACATACAGCAGTGTGCTATCTAGTTCTTCAACCTGATACCTCAGTAAGCTAGTTTTGATTATATGTAAATATTTACACAGAGTCCTGCTAAAGTATTAAGGTAAAAATATAAAGTTATACTTACAACTATGTACAATTACTTTATAATTTACATAACAACATTGTTAGAGAAAGTGCCCACTAAATACCATTTTTCTAGGTATGTAATCTTTTTAAAAATATATATGTATTACCTATTAGACTTTAAAAGGATTAACACAAAGAATGATTTGGCTACTTTGGAACAGATAGTAGTTATACATTCCAATTTTATCATAAAAGTGTCTGTAGTGCATTATAACAACAAGCAAATGGACAGACTGGATGAATATGTACCATAACTTCTGAAATTCTGCATGTAAATTCCAAACGACTACATAGTTTCTTTCAAATATTTAACCTTAGCTTTGTAATCTACTTAGCCTGCTCCTATATTTAGTAAGGCACAAAGAAACTGTACACTTCCACACCATCAACTCTTACACTCTGCATTCGTTACTCTGTGGATGTGTATGCAAATCTAAAATCAAAGGTACAAGAGCTCTTTCCTAAGTGTGAATTCAGATGTGAGTACCTTGGTAACTCTTATCTGAGACCACATCAATTTGCCTTTAATTATCTCAAGGGTGATGAAAGAGTATACCAATGATTATCCTTTCCCCAAGAGTGCTGCTGAATCACTGACTCATTAAACATTTTTTTTTTTAATTTTGTGTTGTAGAAGGGTAATCTGGCAATAGACCAATGATACTCAGGGACAAGACACTAGGTCTAATCATTGTATATGAATTACAGAGAACTAGTTCAAAGAACTCAAATAAAACTGATACTGTCTAAATAAAGAGGTTACTGAGGAAATCAATTCAGGTTATTTTGAAGTGAAGTGAATCTGAACCAAAATGTTCGAGCATTATTTGGATATTTTGTCATTTACTATTTATTTTATTTTATTTTATTTTTTTAAAGATTTTATTTATTTATTTCACAGAGGGAGAGAGAGCTCAAGTAGGCAGAGAGCAGGCAGAGAGAGAGGAGGAGGCAGGCTCCCTGCTGAGCATGGAGCCCGATGTGGGCCTTGATCCCAGGACCCTGAGATCATAACCTGAGCCAAAGGCAGAGGCTTTAACCCACTGAGCCACCCAGGTGCCCTCATTTACTATTTAGAACAAAATTGTTGTTCAGATGATTATAATTAATATCTCAGTGTCTTAAAAATAAATCACCTAGTAATTGTTCACAAATATAAGTAAGCAATAACTTTAATATCATGAAAATATCATTGACACAAATGTTATTGTTAGATAATAAAAGCTACATTTTCTGACTATTTATTATTTTTTTGTCACTGGCATAAGTTTTTGAATATATTAACTCATTTACCATAGCAAAAAACCTAAAAGGTGACTACTCTCATTTGTACTAATACAGGAACTAACCACAGAGAGGTGAACTTTAATGCCAAAAGCATGATAAAGTTAGAATCCAAACCCAGGCAATTTGGCTGCAGAGCCATTGTTCTCAGCTGCTTATTTATACAATGTATCAATTATTATTTTGATTATACCTAACATATGCTTACTTCTGTGCCTACTTCTACTTCTCTATGCTATGAGTATTTGTAAAACAATCAATATAAAGTCCAGTTGTAACAAGTAAGTTAATGCATATTTTTTAGGCAACATTTATTATACAATGATATACTGGTTATAATATTTGGCTAAAGAGATAATATTTTAATATCTATCAGACTCCCTAGAGGAAGTAGTGACATTTCAGTCACTCATGAATAAGATAAAGCATTTGCATAATCAACAATGGAAAGCAATTCAAGGAGATAGATTCCACAATATGAAAAAACAGCACATATATCAATAAGCATCGGTTATATTAGATGTGGCAACCCTTTTGTTATGGACTCTAGTCATCTTAATTATCTCAACTGGCAAATTTTTCTTGTTTAGATTCCTATTTCTTACTCATAAAATCTTGAATTCTGGTCTGACTTACATGAACTCTTGAGATGTGCCTCTGCATTTTGAGCTTCACCTAACCTCTAGACTTATGACCTGATACTTTCAGTTTAATGTCTGTTTGTAGATAAGTATAGGAAAGTTAACACTCATTGTTATTATTTCTTTTAGAATATAGGAGTTAATATGGTGAATAAGTTGGGTCAAAATATCTGAAGTCAGAGATGATTTGAAGCTATAAATTAATGAGATTAACTTTACTATGTTGCTTTTCAATGGTCTTGCAATTTGTTTCCCAAAGAAAATTTTCAGAAATACTGAAAATAATGGAATTTCTTTAGTGAGAAACTATTAGCTTCTTTATTATTTGAAATTGCAACAAAATTCCAATGCCCATCAAGACACCATCATATAATAAGAGCTAGAAAACTGTGATATTATTCTTGACTATTTACATTATGCTTGAACATTTTATTTTTTTTGCTTGAATAATTTTTAAGAGGGCAACTATACTTGAATATCAGAATGTAATAAGAAAACTGTATTTACACTAACGTGGCATCTCTGACCCTTATGGCAACCAAAGGAAATAAAAGACAATGAATTGCAAAGTTTTATATGAAATTAATGGAAAGCTTCCCAAAAGCGCACTATTTAAGTGTCTCTATTTAAAAATTTACTACTGTGTAACTGCATTTCATCAATCCACCACCCTGGGGGGTATTCGGAGTAGAATTACTAGCGATAAAAGATGAGTAAACCTTTGCTGCCTGGTTGGTATTGAAAGTGGCTAGTATAGCAATAAAAATTCAACTTAGAAAGGGTACAGGCTATCTGAGAAGTACGTGCCATGCAAAATTTCAGAGTTTGCAGTTAATTTCAGTTTCTCCTTAAAAGCTAAATTTTTACGTAACTTGGATCTTGCAAATGACTTTAAAGACATATATATTTTTAAATATTTATTTATTTATTTTGGAGAGAGAGAGTGTTCTAGGAGGGGGAGGGGTAAGGAGAGAGGGAGAGAGAAAATCCTCAAGCAGAGGCTTGCTGAGTGGGGAGCCCAATGGGAGCTCCAGGACCCTGAAATCATGACCTGATCTGAAATCAAGAGTTGGCTTTTCAACTGACTGAGCCACACAGGTGCCCCTAAAGATATATATATATATATATATATATATATGTATATCTTATGTATATCTTATATATATCTTATATATAAGATATATATTTTTTCATATTCAATTTTTTAATTTTTTAAAAATTTATTTATTTATTTATGTTGGTCACCGTACTGTACATCATTAGTTTTTGATGTAGTGTTTCATGATTCATTGTTTGTGTATAACACCCAGTGCTCCATGCAATTCATGCCCTCCTTAATACCCATCACTGGGCTCACCCATCTCCTCACCGCACCCTTCTAAAGATATATTTTTTAATAAGCCAGTATCTGTTTCTACTTTTAGCAGGATGCAGAAATATTTAGTATAAAGAACAATTTTCTCCTTTGGATCAGTAGACTACAAGAGAATATTCAATATGTTTTACTAGTATTTCTAAGTGGTCTCATCATTTTTGAAGTATGATTAAGGCTGTAGTGTCATTAGGAAATCTGAAGTTTGCTTTAAAAAACTTCATACAGATAATGAGTTATAATTTTTCAATGCAATTAAATATTATGAACAAAATTATAGATATTATTAAAATAAGTGATAAATGGTCTAAAAATAATAGGTTATCAGAAAAGTGAGAAAATGGATCTTGAATGGTCTAAAGAAAATTGAATTTCAATAATTTATCTTTATACAAAATAATCTGATCTTTTTAAAGTTAACACACATCAAGTATTTAAAATAAAATAAAATATATCTATATCTGTTGAAAAATTTAAATAATATATTTCAGAGAAATCCTCCAAGAGAATATTATTTAAACAATCAAACTCTCATATTGATCATTTTCAGAAAGACATATCCCAGGTAGCCAAATGTGAATTCTCTCTCTCTTTCTTTCTTTCTTTTTTCCCAAAGCAATGAATTCTTAATTCAAGTTGTGGGGAATTAATTAAAAAATAAAATAAAGGAATAATGGTGGTGATACAGTTATAAACAAAATAAATATTTACTTTTTACAGAGTGTACTCTTCTTCCAGATTTGTGTTTTACTTATTCTATATTATTTTTAAGTGTTGTTATTAAAATAGTCAGGTATCAAAAAAAAATAACATAAATTTCCCAAAGATGATACATTCAATTGAAATTTCCTAAGACCCTGCCTCTCAAATTGTATCACTCCAACTAGTTTCTAGAAATGGAAAGTCTGAGGCCTTATGTCATACCTAATAAAACAGAGTTTTCATGTAACAGCATCCTTACAGGAAAGTTTGAGAAGCACTGTTTTAGGATATAGTCATCAGGTCTAATTTTACCTGATATATGAAGTGCCTATAAATGTGCAAGTTACTATTTTCTTTTTCATTATTAATAAAAAAGTGTCAGTGCTCATTTTCATATCTTTAATAATGTGTAATGCCTTCACTGGAGGAATTATTTTTAAAATGGATGAATATAGTAATATGAATTATTTATTGGGTTTAAATGGAGGAAAATTTTAAGAAAAAAAAGATTGAAGTTCAATGTGCACACCAAATTCAGAGAAAGGAAAGAGTTGGGTGTGGCAAGGAAAAAGATTTGTTTCTTAGAGGTATAAGAGCTCACGAAAAGTACCAGCTCTTTTAGCTTACATGTACCAGCCTCTCAACCTCTGTGATTTGATGAAGTATTTATACCAAGGAAAGCAAAGAATTAACTTCACTGCTTTTTTTTTTTTCTTTGTTGATTGTAGCTAGGGAGTTAAAATGAAAGAATGACCAAAATGGCACAAGGTTGACGTGGGCTTTGGTCTGGCAGGGACAATTTCCCAGAGTTGAACTAATGGGAGTA
Organism: Ailurus styani; assembly: GCA_002007465.1. Classification (NCBI taxonomy): domain Eukaryota; kingdom Metazoa; phylum Chordata; class Mammalia; order Carnivora; family Ailuridae; genus Ailurus; species Ailurus styani. The sequence goes on along the minus strand of LNAC01000130.1, from coordinate 3,376,469 downwards.
TTTTCTGCCACAAAGTGATAACGAGTGAAAGGGACTATGGCTGTAAAACCAAGCTGTAATAAATGTGGACGAGTCAATCTGGTCTATGAATCTCAGCCACAGACATGCAGCTGGATAGAACAAGGAACAGCAGTGTGCGTATTTTAGAGCAGATCAGTACCAAGAACAGAAACAATAGGAAACTATACTTTCAGAAATCTTGATAGTGGACAGATGTCACGTAGATAGCAGTCTGTGGCCTTGGGACGATTTACAGATTTATATATCACTCTAGTGGAGTATTTCCTTCTTTTTCTTCTTCTTTTTTTTTTTTTTAAAGCACTTTCCATCTTAAAGACTATCCCAAGGCAAAGACTTCCTAAGACATTATGGATCAGAGTTCACTTTAACCACCTGAGCACCACAGTAATGGGAAAGTGAAGTACAAGTACTCCAAGTAAATTAGAATTTAGAGTTGCTATACACTGATACTTACAATAATATTTTTAGATAATTTTTGAAATTATTAATAGTCCACTCACTTGAAAGATTCTTGTTCCACATAAATTTCATTGTATTTGGCATTCTAACATTTAGACTCTAAAGTCTCTTGTTATATATATATATATATATATATATATACACACACACATATATACATATATAGTTATATAGTTTTTATATAGTTATATAGTATTTAGTGTATATAGTAATATCTACAGCAACCACTACAAAATCCATTAAAAGAGATACTCAAAACCACTATAGATAAATAAAAATGGAGTTCTAAGAATAATCAAGTAACTCCAGGAAAGAAGTGGAAAAAAAAGCAGAAGGATGGACAGGAAAAAAAAACATGTCGGATTTAAACTTTAGCATATAAATAATTGCTTGAAATGTAAAAGATCTTCACACAGCTATTAAAAGAGAGAGACTGAGAGAATACATTAATAAAGTGAGCCAACTAGATGTTATATACAAGAAATTCATTTTAACATGATAACATAGATAGCATGAAAGAATGGAAAAAAATATATATACCATTGAAACAGTAATTAAAAGAAAGCAGGAGTAGCTATATTAACATCTGGCAAATTAGACTTCAGAGCAAAGAAATCTTCTAGAGACACAGAAATTCAACCAACTAAGAAGACAAAGCAATCCTAAATGTAAAGCACTAAACAAAATGGCTAAAACAGAAGTGACATGACTAAAAAAATAACTAGAAAAATCCAAAATTCTAGTTGGAGACTTCAACAGCACTCTTTCAAAAACTAAAAGAACAACTAGACAGAAAATCAGCAATGATATCAACTCAAAAACACCATCAGTCAAGATTTATAAGCACCCCATTCACCAACAACAAAATAAGCATTCGAAGTAAGCGATCACAGAAGTTTTACAAGGATAGGCCATATCCTGGGCCATTAAACAAGCTTCAACAAAGTTAAAAGAGTTTATAGACTGTGTTATCTGACCAAAGTGAGTCAGACTATAAATTAATCACAGAAAGATAATAGAAAATCTTCTAAATGTTTGGAAACTCTAAATAATTCATTGGTTAAGAGAAAAAAACCAAAAGAAATAAAAAAAAATTCAATGAATGAAAATGAAAATAAAATATCAAAATATTCAGAACACACCCAAAGAAATATGGAATTGGAAACCTTAAAGGTTTATAATAGTAAAGAGTAAAGGTGTCAGATAAGTAAAAAAAAAATAGTCAAAGTGAAGCAGAAGGAAAGAAGTAATCAAAATAAGAGTGGGAACTGCAATGAAATTGAAAAAGAAAACTAAGAACAAAAGTAAGTTCTTTGAAAAAATTGATAAAATTGTCAAAATTATAATAAAATATAAATAGGAAAGAAGAGCAGACACACTATTGATATTAAAAACAAAATAGGAGATATCATTATAGAACCTGAAGATATTAGAAGGATAATAAGGAAATACCAAAATCAATGCTACACAGATTAATTTCACAACTTAGATGAAAGAGACTAGTGAAAAAGTTCAAACTATTTCAACATAACATTAAATATAAAATAAATAATTTGAATAACCCTTGCAACTATTAAAGAAATTGAATTCATACTTTGATACTACTGAAAAACTAAATTGTCAAGTTTTGATGTTTTTATTGAAGAATTCTACCAAATGCATAAAAAGGTGAACATTAATCCTATGGATTCTCAGGGCATCTGGGTGACTCAGTCAATTACATATCTCTAAGTATGATCTTGGGATCTGGAATTGAGCCCCTCATTGGGTTTTCTGCTCAGAAGAGTCTGGTTCTCCCTCCACTTCTGCCCCCCTACACGTGCTCTCTTCTCTCTCTCTCTCAATTAAATAAAATCTTAAAAAAAAAATCCTACAGATTTTTCTTCTAGAAAAAATGAAGTGGAGGGAACATCACTCAACTTATTCTATGAAGCTGGTATTACAGTGACAAAAAAGCTAACGAAGGCAGTACAAAAAAAAAGGAACGTTCACAGGATATAAGATCAGTATATAAAATACATATTTCTATATATTCACAATGAGTATGTGGAAAGTGAAATTGAAAATATAATATCACTTATAGTTGTTTAAACTAGGATTACTTGGATGTACATTTCATAAAATGTGTGCAAGACATATAAAATGCTGCTGAGATAGACTTAAATAAATGGATAATCACACTTGTTCATTTATCGGAAGCTTCAACATAGTAAATCTGTCAAATATCCCCTAATTGATCAAGATTTAATTCAGGTTCTCTTTTTATTTTTTTAAACACTTATTTATTTGTTTGAGAGAAAGAGAGTATAGTGTGTGTGTGTGTGGGGGGACACAGAGGGAGAGAATCTTCAAGCAAACTCCCTGCTGAACATGGATTCCCAACATGGGACTCAATCCCACAACTCTGAGTCAAAACCAAGAGTTGGATCCTTAACCAACTGAGCCACCCTTTAATTCAGGTTTTTATTAACATCCCAGCAAGATATTTTGTAGATATAGACCATATGATTTAATAATATATAAGAAATGGTGAAGGAACTGGAATTGCTAAAAATATTTTTGAAAAAAATGTAGATTAGGAGGAGTCACTCTAGATTCACTATTTATTACATGGTTACAGTAATTAAGAATGTATGGTATTAGATGAAGGGTGGACTTATAGGTCAGATGAACTAAACAGAGAACTCGTCAATAATAGCTCACAGAATTATGGCCTGCTGATAATTTGCAAAAATTCAAGAGCAATTCTATGGAGAAGTGATAATAAATGATGCTAGAGCAATAGGGTATCCATAGTGAGAAAAAAGAAAGAATAGAAAAGGAAAGGGAAAGAAAAAGGAAAAAAAAAGAGAAGGAAAAAGAAAAGAGAAGAAAAGGGAAAAGAAAAGAAAGGAAGGAAAAGAGGAAGGACCATGACTTAAAACTTTAACCTTTTGTTCAAACTTGAAGACTAGATTTTTTGTAAGGTGTACAACATACTGACAAAACAATTCTATACATTACTCAATGCTCACCATAATAACTGTCACCTTACAATGTTACTACAGTATCACTCACTATATTCCTGATGGTGTACTTTTCATCTCTGTGACTTATTTACTTTATAATTAGAAGTCTGTACATCTTAATTCTCTCAATCTATTTTACCCATCCTGCCATTCACCTCCCCAAACAATCCAATTAATAATGGGTAGAGGACCTGAACAGACATTTTTCTAAAGAAGACATAGAGATGGCCAACAGACACATGAAAAGATACATCATTTATCATCAGGAAAATGCAAATCAAATGACAGTGAGATATCACCTCAAACCAGTCAGTATAGCTAGTATCAAAAACACAAGAAATAACAAGTCTTGGCGAGAATGTGGAGAAAAGGGAATGTCTGTGTACTGTTGATAGGAATGTGCATTGTTGCAGACACTGAAAACAGTATGGCGCTTCCTCAAGAAATTAAAAGTAGAAATACCATAAGCTCCAGTAATTCCACTCTTGGGAATTTACCCAAGGAAAACAAAAACACTAATTCAAAAAGATATATGTCGGGCGCCTGGGTGGCTCAGTGGGTTAATGCCTCTGCTTTCGGCTCAGGTCATGATCTCAGGGTCCTGGGATCGAGGCCCGCATCGGGCTCCCTGCTCAGCGGGGAGCCTGCTTCCCCCTCTCTCTCTGCCTGCCTCTCTGCCTCCTTGTGATCTCTCTCCCTCTGTGAAATAAATAAATAAAATCTTTAAAAAAAAAAAAAAAAACAAAAAAAAAACAAAAAGATATATGTCCCCTTATGTTTACTGCAGCATTATTTACAATAGATGAGATATGGAAGCAGCCCAGTGTCCACCAACAGATGAACAGATAAAGGAGATGTGGCGTATGTGTATATATAAATATTACTCAGTCATAAAAAAAGAATTGAGATCTTAGCATTTGCAACAGCATGGGTGGATGTAGACGGTATTACACTCAGTGAAATAAGTCAGACAGAGAAAGACAAATACCATGTCACTTATGTGTAGGTATTATGTGTAGAATCTAAAATAAAACAAGTAGACAAACAAAAAATAAAGAGTCCTGAATTTTTTTTACAAAAACTAGCTCAAAATAGATCATGGATTTAAATATAAAATGTCAAAGCATAAAACTTCTAGAAGATAGAATAGGAAAATATTTTCAAAACTATGGGTATCAAAGAGTTGTCAGACCTTCATCAAAAGCATAAAACAAAAAAGAAAAAAAATTTTAAGTTGGATCTGACCAAAATTTTAAAACATTAGCTCTGTGAAATACCCTATTAAAAGGATGAAAAGACAAGCTATAGAGAGGAGAAAAAAAGGTATTTTCTGACCCCATATATAGCAAAAGACTAGTATCTAGATTATATAATGAACTCTCAACATTCAGCTATTAAAAACAGACAAAATGATTCAATTAAAAAATGGACAAAAGACATGAAGAGATATATTACCTAAGAAGGTTTATGGATAGCCAATAAATACATGAAAAGATGTTAAACATCATTAGCATTAGGAAATGCTATATGAGACTACTATGAGAGGTTACTATACTTCTATTAGAACAGCTAAAAAAATAGTGACACCATGAAATTCTGGTAAAGATGCAGAGAAATAGATTACCTACAGGTTGCTGATACAACCACTCTGGAAAATAGTTTGGCAGTCTGCAAAATAAACTACACATTTACTTTCCTTTGGTAAAGTACCAGATAAACTCTGTTAGAAGGTGAGAGACCAAAAGTATAAGCCAAGGGGCTATTAAAAAATTAAAAAGAAAAAAAAAAAAGAAGAGAAATGATAAAGTTCTTCCTAGCAGGAAATTTTGAGAAACTGCAATGAGGTGTAGTGCAACAGCTAATACACCAAGAGACAAAAGATAAAAGACTAGGGAGAAGGGGATGGTTATGAGGCCAGGAACCATATAGGTTGGAGAGTTGTAAATTGCTCCTCAAGTGGCCATGTGATTTTATAAGAATAAGAAACCTAATTTCTCTTTCACCTTTCACTTCTCTATCTTTGTCTCTGTCTCTCTCCAATTCAACTAATTTTTCTGTCTTATTGGTCGGGGGCAACTTCATTAGGGCAGGTTCCTCTGCAAATTTGCTCTACCAGTTACTCTTTCATCAAGCATATGTTCCTGAATCTCTAAATCCTTAACAGTATTTGGCATTATCCAGATGTCTGTGTTTTGCTATTCTTTTTTTTTTTAAGACTTATTTATTTGAGAGAGAGAGAGAGAGAGAGGGAAATGAATAGGGAAATGGGGAAAGGGATTGAAATCCTCAAGCAGAATCCCCACTGTGCATGGAGCCAGATGGAGGCCTCAATCCCAGCACCCTGAAATCATGACCTGAGTGAAAATCAAGAGTCAGATGCCCAAATGACTGAGCCATGCAGGTGTCCCTGTGTTTTGCTATTCCAATAGCTGTAGAGGGAAAACACCTTTTAAAATATATATTTATCTGATTATGAATAATTATTCTTATTCATTTGGAAGTTTCTTGCATATTCTAGATATGAATTGTTTACCTTTTTCGTATCTTGTGGGTAACTATTCACATATTGAATAACTTCTTCCATCTTTAATACAGTCACTAAATGGATGAATATGCAAAAGGGTTAGAGTATATGAGGAGATTAATGAAAATACTGAATTATGGGTTACATCAAAAATATAAAAGACATCCTTCCTTCAGGTGGTCAGAAAGATGACCAACATTCAACCGAGTAGGCCCACCAAAAGCAGCCAACCACCTTTCAAAATAAGAAGAGTGTCCTGCTATAGAAAACGGCAAGGAGAAGCTCCTGTGGTACTACAAAAACATCAGTCTATACTTCAAGATGCTCAAGGAGGCCACTGAGGGTATGGATCTTGACAGAAGTGCCCCTTTACCAGTGATGTCTCCAAGTGTGGATTCTGTTTGGTACGGTGACCAAGATGACAATGCAGAGGACCCTTGTTATCCACCAAGACCACCACCACTATATCCAAAAGTACAACCACTGTGAGAAACACCACAAGAACATGTTTGTGCCCCTGTCACCCTGTTTCAGGGATGTCCAGATTGGGGACACAGTCACCGTAGGAGAGTGCCAGTCCTTGAACAAGACTGTATGATTCAATGTCCTCAAAGTCAGGAAGGCCACTGGCACCAGGAAGCAATTCCAGAAGTTCTGAGATGAGACATCTGCCCAAACCCCTGAAGAAAATAGTTACTCCCCTCCAAAAACAAACAAAACAAAACAAAAAACAGATATAACATTCATAGGAAAATAATCCAATGGCAAACACAAGCAAAAGAACAAATATCCTTCAGTATCTGCACAAATCTTGATGATGGATGTGGACTTCCATTTGCAATGGAATTTGAAGTTTTGAGTCAATCCTACTTAAACATAAAAGAGAATGAATTCACCAGATAACATCTGGCTGGTACTATTTTTTAAAAAAGATATATAATAACTTTTCTTATGAGAACCATATGCAAATATAATTAGTTTTATGAAATAAACAGAGTTAGTTCATGCAGTACTGAAGAACAGAAATGTAATACAACAACTAAAGAGAAATTAGTGCAATTTTAACTTTTGATTATGATGGCTTTCCTTGTGGGTCATAGTCTAATCTTACATGAACAGCTGTTTTCATAACACTGATATATTTGTAAATTTAATAGGTTTTAAAGTAATATGTGCATGAAAAATTAAGGGTCACTAATAAGGCTTACAAAGCTGAAATTACTATTGCAGTTAGCTTAATCATGGAAATGTATTTCCATTGATTTTGGATTTATAATTCTATTAGGTACAATATATAGTTTTCTAATTATAAGAAAAAAAGTGAAGGGATTCTATGAACGGTTTGGAAGTTGTTTTATAGCACTGTATTTCCTATATTTGTCATTATATTGACTCTTCCGTGCTAAAGTTCTGGAAACTTATTTTAGCTGTAATTGTTACTATAAAGATCATACTACATGTATTAAGAAGATCCCAATAGAAGGACGCAGAATCTTGGGGTATTTGGCTGGCTCAGTCAATTAAGCTTCTGACTCTTGATTTCCCCTCAGGCCATGGTCTCAGGGTTGTGAGACTGAGCCCCACATCTGGCTTCACACTCAGCAGAGTATGCTTGAGATTCTCTCTCTCCCTCTATTTCAGCCCCCCCCCCAAAGAAATAAATATTTTAAAAAGGGGCGCCTAGGTGGCTCAGTTGTTAAACGTCTGCCTTCAGCTCAGGTCATGATCTCAGGGTCCTGGGATCGAGCCCCGCATCGGGCTCCCTGCTCAGCGGGGAGCCTGCTTCTCCCTCTCCCACTCCCCCTGCTTGCCTTCCCTCTCTCACTGTGTCTCTCTCTGTCAAAAAAATAAATAAAATATTTTTTTAAATATAAAAAAAAAAGAACAGAATCCCATTCAAAAATATCTGGTCACTAATCTATGGTACTTTAGAAAATTTTCTTTCTAACACAAGTGTCCATATCCAACTTCTTCCCCTTTGGACCAGCCTTGCATTATCTATCAGACCAGCCTCTGATAACACAACCCGTCTCTGAACATAAATACTGCTCAGTAAATAACAAAGACATATAACACATAATTTCAGGTTGACTATTTAAAATACAAAGTGTCATATGAATTCTCGTTATAGCTTTCTTTAATCAATAAAGTATGGCACTGTATCCATCATGCAAGATAACTGGGGATAAAGAAAAAAAAACTCCTTTTCTACTTTTTAATTCCTTAATATATGAAGACCTTGAAACATAATCAATATTATGAATCAATATTTGCAAGAAATGTGTTACTTGTTGGTCTGCATCTTAACTTTAACCCACTGAGCCACCCAGGTGCCCTATCTGCATCTTAACTTTAATTGCTTTTTTATATAGTAAAACAAAAGGACGTAAAAAAAGAACAGATAATGAGGAATATAAAACAGATGTGAACTGAAACTTTATGAAATAATATAACCTCTATATAAAATTAATTTCTTTTCAAAATACTTAGTCATTATCCTTAAAAGCATTAAAGGATATTAAAAATAAATTTTGAAAATTTGGGTCCTGGCTCTGTTGCTGTCACACATAAGCTTTGAGCCATTCAGCAATTTTTTCAAAGCTTAGGGCATTATTTGCTTCATTACTACACTGCAAACTTAGGACCTATAAAGAAAATCATTAGGAACACATTAATATTATAAATTATGTAACTGATAATAAAATTCTATTTAGGAGAAGTTACTGTTTTTTACACCATTTAATTTGTAATTAATTGGAGCTTATTGTGTGTCAAGTCATTATAATGTAATATGGTCTTTTTAACATATATAAATTAAAATGTTTATAAGTATAACATGTTTTACCTTTATCAATTATACATGGTGAATATTTTCTAAAAACAAAAAGCTGAAAATCATCTCTATTTAAAAAAAAAAAAGCATTCCCTTCCCATCTGACAGTCTAGTCTCCTCATCATAATTTATGAAATCATCCATCTCTTCTTCCCATTGATTTTAAATGTACATGTTAAATCCTAGAATTATGGGTGCCTGGGTGGCTCAGTGGGTTAAAGCCTCTGCTTTTGGCTCAGGTCATGATCTCCGCGTCCTGGGATCAAGGCCCACATGGGGCTCTCTGCTCAGCAGGGAGCCTGCTTCCTCCTCACCCTGTCTCTCTGCCTGCCTTTCTGCCTACTTGTAATCTCTCTCTCTCTGTCAAATAAATAAATAAAATCTTTAAAAATAAATAAATAAATAAATCCTAGGGCGCCTGGGTGGCTCAGTGGGTTAATGCCTCTGCTTTCGGCTCAGGTCATGATCTCAGGGTCCTGGGATCAAGGCCCGCATCGGGCTCCCTGCTCGGCGGGGAGCCTGCTTCCCCCTCTCTCTCTCTCTGCCTGGCTCTCTGCCTCCTTGTGATCTCTCTCCCTCTGTGAAATAAATAAATAAAATCTTAAAAAAAAAAATAAATAAATCCTAGAATTGTGCAGAGGCTATATCTAGAGTTTTGACTTTGATCTATGCGTCTTTATATTATGCTTTAATATCTGGTAGGGTTAACCCCCTGTGCCCTATCACTATTACTCTATTTTTTAGAAAGTTCTTGGCTGATCATTCCGATTTTTTTCTTATGACCTTTAAAACCAGATCTGCTGTTTTACCTCCTTCCCACAAAATACCATTTTTATTTTTATTGGAATTTTATATTTATGGGTAAACATATGGAGAAATGGCATTTTTATTATTTTAAGTATTACTATGCAGAACATGATATATATTGTATTTGTTTATGCCATCTTTGGTCTTTGAGTAATATGTTAAGTATTTCTTCACATAAATCAAGCTCATTTCATGTTGAGTTTATACCTAGAGACATTAATAGTTTTGACAATTGCTAGTGGACCTTTATTTTGATATATCTTTCTATCTGAGGCTTTTATATGAGAAAACTACCGATTTCTCTAAGTTAATACTTCAAATGGTAAATAAAATTCTTTCCTTAATTTCCTTTTTTTTTTAAATTTGCTTCTTTATCAAATATCAGTTGACTGTATTTTTTGTAGATTTATTTCTGGGCCATATTTTATACACACACACACATATATATGTATACATACATATTGACCTGTATATATTTCCTTTTGCCAATGCCACATTGGTGCAAATATTGTGGCCTCTAGTAAGGCTTGAAATTAGTTAATGTGAGTCCTCCAACACTCCTCTTCTTCAAAATTGTGTTGATATTCTAGGTTCTTTTGTTTTGCTTTGTTTTGTTTTTTACGTTCCAGGTAAAATTAAGAATCAGTTTATTGATATCCACAGAATTACTTGCTGAGATTTTTATTTGGATTGTACCAATTCTGTGGATAAAGTTGGGAAAAATTAACATTTAGTAATATGGAGGCTTCCAATCCACATACAGGGATTATGTTTTCATGTATTTAGATCTTCACAAATGTTTTTCATCATCATCTCATAGTTTTCTGTATATAGTTTCTTTATTCATAGACTTTCCATTATTTCTACCTATGCAGATTTTATAACGTTAAAACTCTTGTTTGCAACCATATTTATTATTCCTATGGAAATAGATTCAATGGTCACCTCCAGGCTTTTTGGCAAAATCACTTCATTAATTTCTTGCTTTTTTAAAAAAGATTTTATTTATTTATTTGAGAGAGAGAGAGAGAGAGAGAGAGAGAGCATGACTGGGAGGGGGGTGAGGCAGAGGGAGAGGGAGAAGCAGACTCTCTGCTAAATGGGGAGCCCAAGTAGGGCTCCATCCCAGGACCTTGAGATCATGACCTGAGCCATCAGATGCTAAGCAGAGTGAGCCACCCAGGTGCCTCAATTTCTGGCTTGTGTTAGTATCAGTATTTAGTACTTTCTAAAAGAAGCACTTAGGGAAAGTGATTCTTACATAATCAAAGATGTTTTCCACTACAGTTTTTCTTGAACAATAGTTTGTTTACTACAAACTAGTTTGTATTTTACTACAATAGTTTGTTTACTACTGCTTCTTAGAGAAATATCTCACGGTGTCACTATTTTCTGCCATTGGATGTAACAATGGAGAAGTAGGATATAAGACCAACACTTCCCAGTATAGATTACTGTAAATGTTTGCTTCTCTGTTTTAAGAATTATTTATTTATACTAGAAAATTTTACTGCCTTTAGCCAGCTCTATCTCTGTGATTATTCTATGCCAAATCTTTATCTTGTTAGAAAAGATATGCTCTTATTAATTTGCATGTGTAAACATTATTTTTTATTTTTTAGGCTTTTTGCTGTATTCGATGTTCTATTTTTTTTATCTGTTGCCTTCATTCTTTCCTCAAGGATACCAACTAGACCAACATTGAGTCTCCTTTTCTGCCTTCTATTTCAACTGCTTCATTCAGAATTTATCTAACACTTTATTATTTTGTTTCCTTTCACTCACTGTTCTTGATTGTGCCTCTTATGTTTCTTGTTATATTAATAGTGCTACATGTTTTTACACCGCTTTCTTGTTCACCTAGAGTCTTCATGTTTTTTTCCTTCTTTTACTTCTTTCCTGAGATCTACCTGTTTAGTTTTCATATTCCAGTTTAATCATAATTCCCTAGATTCTTAGAGTCTTTATGCTCTTGTTTGAAACAATGATTATGTAATTGCTCTTTTTTAAGTTAAAAATGGCATATATAGAGAGTAAATGTGCTGTCCAGGAGGCTGATTAAGTGAATGTCCTGGATTGCCTCTTGCCACCTGTGTTCCAGTCCCAGCATTTTCTATGTTCTTTCCTCATCAAAATGTCTGGACACTTTAGAACAGTAGTCTCTCACTTTGTTTACAGCCACGACACTCAGTTAGATTTTACCGATGAAAATCACTTCCTTGAAATTTACAAACCAAAATAAGAGGAGACTCTGTTACAGCTTTGCAGTGATAGAAAGTGTGTGGACTTCCATCCCAGTATTAACCAGGCCTGAGGTTTTGAGTTTCAGTGATGCTGGATGATCAAGTTCTAGAGATCTGCTGTACAACACGGTGTCTATAGTTAACAGGATGGCCTTGTGCACCTCAAAATTTGTTAAGAGGGTAAATCTCACAGTAAGTATTCTTACCACAAAAATAGACCAACAACCCCCTCCCCCTCCCCAAAAATAAAGAAAACCCACAATGAGACACAAGAAACTTGGGGAGGTGTCGGATATATCTATTGCCTTGATTGCACTGATGGTGTCACAAGTGTTTCCGTATGTCCAAACTCATCGCTTGTACAATTAAACATCAGTTACATTGGAGTAAAGTGGTTAGAAACCTTGCAACCTATGGCAGACAGCCAGTGAGATATTTTTACATGAGCTTCACAGGTCTTCCTTGTGAATAAGCCCTTTTATTGCCTCAGGCAGTGGAGACCATTTGCGTGGCTTCCTACAAGTCCTGCATTTCTACGGCACTTCTTCCTTTGCATGCATTCTCCACTTCAAACAATTTGGTAAACTTCCAATTCTCTGTATTTATAATTTTCAGAATCAAATATCGTAGTTAGTTCTATCCTCTGACCAAACCCTGACCAAGAGAGTCAGCAATTTTTAGCTTCCATGAAGCTAGGTCACAGTCGTGTCATCACGTGAATAAATGAGATAAAGGCATCCCATTCATGTAAACAGAATCCGAAGATTTCAGTTTTTGCAAGAGTTGTGGTAGTGGCGATATTTTTACAGGTAGCAGTAGTAAGTTTTGGTAGCAGTGTCTAGCATCCAACCACTGTGGAGTTTTGGCAGAAGTGGCAGTGCACCTTTGCCGTGAGAAGACTGACAATGGACTCATTTTGTGTTATTATTTTGGGTATGATCCCTGACTGTGTAACCACATTCTTATTTCTCTAACAACTTAGGAACTTCCTGGATCTACATAATACTTTCTAATACTTTTATTTTCCTTGAATTTGACAGTATTTTTTTCTGTTTCTATTCCACAACAAAACATGAATGATAGAGCAACGGGTGCATAAGGTGACTACAGGCAAAAAAAAGTTGAATATCTGTGCAAATCTGAGAGAAGGAATCTAGACTGAAGAGTAAAAGTAGTGAAGATCCATTCAGAAATAAGGGATGGCCTTGTGGCAGTTTAAGGAGTGCGGTGACAAGGCAATTCATCAAATCTTCCCGTATCATCACCTGGAAAATGGACTCTATGTAGCAACCCACACTCCTTGGCAGCACTCTCTATCCGATTTAATCTGTTTTCTTTCTTTCCATAACATGTTTCAAATTGGACATGTCATACATTCACTGTGTTTATTACTTGTTTCATTGTATTAAAATATGAGCTCCAAAACATAGAGATATATCCTTTATTCACTGCTGTATCCCTCTAGCCTAGAACAGTGCCTGAAAAAGGATGGATGCTCAACAATTATTTTGTACTGAATGGATAAATGACTTAAAAACATGGGGGATAAGTATTTCTATTAATTATTTCAAAGACTATAGAGGAAGGATGATTCTTTCAAATAATTTGCTTAAATAAAAATAAAAATATAAACTTCACATTTTTAAATTCTCTCATTGGACTAAATTCCAGAAACATTCTATAATCATGCTAAAAGAATGTCTTGTCTATTTTAGGCATAAAGCTAAGATAACTGACCAAAAATTCAAATTTTGCATCCTCTGTTGTCTCATTTGAATTCATATCCTTTTAGTTTTCTATGTAACATTTGGAAAGTGATTGAATAAGAGTGTGTTGGGGGAGCAAATTTGAAAATTTATATTCATTGATTCATTCAAAAAATTTTTTGAGTGTTTATTAGGTATTACACCCTACTCTAGACACTGAAGTAAACAACACTACTCCATCATGAAAGTTATCTTATAATGAACAGTCTCCCTAGCTGGCAGAATCATTTCTTCCTCTACTTTCTGAGTATTTTTAGCAACCTCTCCTAAATGATGAACTTGCAAGGAGAAAGAAATGTTCAAGCATCAGTCTCATATTCTCTCTTCTCTCCACAACTAGATTAGATCATGCTCTGTGGCTCAATTACAAAGCGAAACCTAGGAGCAGAAGACTTACATGTAAGAACATAAATTAGTTCTAAATTTTATTATTTAGGATAAAATCATGATAGGTATATCTGTGCATAATTTCTGAAAGCTGTATTAAATTAGGGTGGAGCAAAATTTTAGTCTGATTTGAATTTATGAATAGAAGTACATTGGGCAGGGATACCTGGGTGGCTCAGTCCTTAAGTGTCTGCCTTCGGCTCAGGTCATGATCCCAGGGTCCTGAGATAGAGCCCCACATCAGGCTCCCTGCTCAGTGGGAAGCCTGCTTCTCCCTCTCCCACTCCCCCTTCTCGTATTTCTGCTCCCATTCTCTCTCTCTCTGTCAAATAAATAAATAAAATCTTTTTTAAAAAGTGCATTTGGCATATATTCTGCAGTCAGTGTGCTAGATCAAATAGATAGGAGTGTCTACAGTCACTCTTGTTGTTTAGTTGACACACTTGAATTTAGTAGTGGGCAATGAAAACCAAATTTGAGATCCCAGAACTTCCTGATTACCGTGAAGGGAATAGACTTTAAAAACATAGAGAATAAAAATTTTGAGTAGATTCTTCAGGTGTAAGAGACTCAGTTCCCCTAAAGAATGCCCTCTGAATGGACCCAGAGGTGAATTCACTCAAGAAATCATTATGAAAACCACTGAAGAGAGACCATCATGGTCTTTAAAAAGTGGTTGTAGATTAATTGTTCTCTGTAGGGAGACACTTCAATTAAATGGACTTTTTGATTTCAATTGGAATCTCTGGATTCCCAGGATATCAAAATGAGAAAAAGCATTTCATGAAACATCACAGCCATGTTCCCTAAATCTTGTTACTAGCATTCCTCAAGTGCAATTGCTGCTATTTTTTTTTCAGAATAAATATGTACAAGGAAACAAAAAATATCTAGACATTAACTTTACAGAAACTATTTGAACCTGGCTCTGAGCCCATCATGACATCTGGGCAAACGGAACACCTCTGTGGTTCATTGTTCAGAGTGGATCTTACTTTGTCAAGTGATAAATATTTTACTTAGCAAGTCTTTTAATCTCACCTAAAATTATTTTACTGTTTTTTTAAACATATTTATAATAGCACTTGACAGAATTCTCATATCAGCTCTAATTCTTATATGATCATTTGCACATGAGGGACTAATTTGAAGCATTTTTCTCCTAAAATAATAAACCAAAGGCAATACTACTTCACCTGGGGAATCACAGGGATTAGTTGCACCATCAAAGACATAAAATATGATTCTCTGTTTACCCTTAAAAGAAGTCAGATGGTTTGGGGAAGAAGATAGAGGCATAGCCTAAGATTATTAATTGGCAGTTTCAAATTCAGAGATTTTATCTGACATGCTCTTTAATTGAGCAAACCAATATAACCTTAGGATCTGATAAATAACAATTAAACTGCCAAATATGGTTTTTTGCCTTCTTATTGCAGTAGTTAGAGAATACCAGGACTAGAAGGCAGAGATAACAATATATGTTCATTTTATCACATTGGGTTATAGTCATCATTTGCCTCTATAACACAAGTTAGAATAGAAGGTCTTTAATTGTCTAACATCCCATAGGGCATTATGGCATAAATTTCTTACCTCTTCCTGCTGATAGCATACAGAGAAACTAGAATATTAGGTATAATACATGTTGTTAAGAATTATTGGGGGCATAACATAGGAGATTAATTCCATAAAATTTAGGTGTCTGTCATTTCAGTAAATTTCTGTTGGCCTTGTGTACTGCAGCATGTAAAATAACCATATCCAAAATGAAGAGACACAGCCATAAAAAGAAAAAAACACATTTGGTGAGCTTATCTGACCACCTTTCATTGAGGAGAAATAAAAGCAAGGGAGGATCTTTGGATGCAAAACAGACACATCATGAAGGTTGATTACATCTGGAGTTATGTAATATTTTCTCATTTAAAACAATGGTTATTTGGGATGTGGATTTCTTTTTCCTACTTAACTGTCAGTCTGAGTGAACTTGGGATTGCTTAATGTCTTATACAACATCATGAAAACCTTAAAATAGCAAATAATTAGTGATTTTATGCAAATAATTCACCGTACAAACATATATTTAATGTGATAAATTGAGGTTCATGTATTCATTGGTGGGATGACTTTAAATCCAGGTTTGTTTAAGATAGTCCAGGATTAGACCAATTTTTGTGCATACTTAATATTATCTTCATTTCTCTATCAGAATCTTTAGAAGTGCTTCTATTTATATGATAAATACAGTAAAAAAAAAACCTCTTTCATTGGGCTTATCATATTCCCTATCACATTAGAACACTAGCCCTTATTATATAAAATGACATATTGAAAATTTAGTGATGAAGCCAGTTGGGTGACAATATATTTATAGAGATCAGTTGAAGACTTGAAAGTATAAAGTAGCAACACATAATGGTGTTTCCTCTCTCAGAAAGTAGAGCTAAAAAACAAAAACAAAGCGAAACAGAACAAAAAACAGAAACAAGAGAGAAACGGGGGGAAAAAGATGGAAAAAGGAATCCTATTTTTCACTATTACATCTGATAATTTGCTGGGAAAAACATTTCTGCCTCCCCCCACCCCAACCTGGCTTACTGAGATCATTTAGTTTAGAATTTTTGTTCCATAAGTGAAAAGTATTTCATTGGTGTACACACATTGATTCCTTTAATAAGATAAGGTTTTTACTGAACTAGTAGGCAGCAGTAAGTTATCTTGATGGGTGAGGTGATTAATCTTAACTATCAAGGTTAATAGGGATACTGATAACTTAGGTTCAAAGAGAAAGGAAGCTAGAATCTAGAGAATTCTCTAGAGCATCCTCTGATAATTCCACTGAGGAAGAGCCACATATCAAGGGCTCAAATCACTCAGGAATCAAATTTTAGATTATTCTGTTGGTTAATAAGCTACCGCATTACTTTGAATATGAAGCAAAGTAGATGCCTATAATTCTCTCTTGGTAACTAAATTACTCTTCTGATAATGATGGTGGTGGTAATGATGATGATAGGTAATATTTATTTCTTAATAGGTGTCAGACACTAAGTACATTTCAGATACAATTAATTTAATCCCACATTTTCAGGTAGATCTGATTAAGATACACTTATCAGGACACGTAAATCTAAAAGACGACTATTATAACCTTCCTAAAACATATCTATTTCTGTTAGGTGATGAAACAGAAGTGAAATAGAGTTAAATTTAAAGACCAGAGAAAATTGTAAATGGAGTTAGGAGGGGCTGACGTGTGACTAATCGTGGCCCCTTTGCACAAACCAACCACATGGAAAATCTTAAGTAAACATGATGCCCAGGCTCTCACTCTTTTCCTCCTTTTTTCAGTATCTTTTTAACTCTACAACTTAAAGACAGGAATCAAGAAAGCTATTGGTTGCTAAGCAATATAAATATCATTATTACCTATACATATAAAGCTTGGCAAAAAATTTTGGTCGGTCATCTTAAGATCATCAAAATAAGGGGCTCCTGGGTGGCTCAGTTGGTTAAGCCACTGCCTTCCACTCAGGTCATGATCCCAGGGTCCTGGGATCGAGTCCCACGTGGGGCTCCCTGCTCAGCGGAGAGCTTGCTTCTCTCTCTCCTCTCCCTGTTGCTCTGCTTACTTGTGATCTCTCTCTCTGTCAAATAAATAAATAAAATCTTTTTAAAAATCATCAAAATAATTTAATCTACTTCTTGGAATCTGAAAATGAATATGGCATTATTTGCTAATCTTTCAGAGGTGCAAGAGAAAAAAGTCGGCTTTTTGAAAATACAACTCTAGTCTCTAGTGATTCATGTTCATCTATGAATAGTGAATTTTATACGGGTCAGGACTCTTCTGAATGATGGCTGAGAATAAAAGGCAGTCTTCATATCAGCAAACACTTAATTTTCAGCACATGTTGTAAGATGCTTCACTGATTTGTCCTACAATCAGCTGGGAAATTGTATCTTTTTTTTTTTATTTTTTTCTTTCTAAAGATTTTATTTTTAAGTAATCCCTACACCCAACATGGGACTCCAACTCATGACCCTAAGATTAAGTCATGTGCACTACCAACTGAGCCAGTCAGGCACCCCCAATTGTTTTGTTTTTTTTTCTTTGATTCTCTATGAAATGTACTGTATCCATTTCAGTCTAATTGACAGACATGGATTATTTTCCTCAGATGAATTTTTTGTAGCTTTCTTTAAAAAAAGATTTTATTGATTTATTTCACAGAGAGACAGAGAGCATGAGCAGGGGGGAGGAGAAAAGGGAGAGGGAGAAGCAGGCTGCTTACTGACCAGGGAGCCTGATCCAGGGCTCAATCCCAGGACCCTGAGATCATGACCTGAGCCAAAGGCAGACACTTAACTGACTGAGCCACCCAGGCACCCTTTCTGTACCATCCTAAATGCAACCTGATGAACAATGTTTTCACAAAAAGACTGGGAATAATTTTTTTCTCTTTAAAAATTGGAAGCAATAATGGCTAGTGAATATTTATGCAAGATTCAGGGGGTGTGCTTTCTTATCTTAACTGTGGGGCCATAGGAAAAGTATATATTCTATGCATATAAATCAACTTTAATTATATTAATTACAGAGACTTGTCCACATACCCATAATATTTGGCAAGATCCAAGTGAAAAAGTGTAGTAATTTCTTTGAAGATGTCGAACATACGATATATAAGAAATGCTTTATGTAAATACATGAAAAATATGCTGCCTAAGTAAGCCAATACTAGGATTCTGCACATTTTGAATTTACTAGAAAAATTAATTATGTGGGGTGCCTAGGTGGCTCAGTAGGTTGAGCGGCCACTCTTGGTTTCAGTTCAGCTTGTGATTTCAGGATCCTTGGATCAAGCCCTGTGAGGGGCTGCACACTCAGAGGGGAGTCTGCTTGAGGACTCTCTCTCTCTCCTTCTACTCCACTCCCTGCTCACGCTCTCTACTCTCCCTGAAATAAGTAAATCTTTTTAAAAATTAATTATGGTTTTCTTTCCTTTCTTTAACATAAAGAACATTTTTTTTAAATCATCCCCAAGACTGATGTCAAGGAGCTTACGACCTATGTTTTNAAAATTAATTATGGTTTTCTTTCCTTTCTTTAACATAAAGAACATTTTTTTTAAATCATCCCAAGACTGATGTCAAGGAGCTTACGACCTATGTTTTCTTTCTTTTTTTTTTTTTTTAAGATTTTATTTATTTATTCGACAGAGAGAGAGACAGAGAGAGAGGAGGGAACATAAGCAGGGGGAGAGGGAGAGGAAGAAGCAGGCCCTCCACCCAGCAGAGAGCCTGAGGCAGGGCTCAATCCTAGGACCCTGGGATCATGGCCTGAGCTGAAAGCAAACACCCAACCACTGAGCCACCCAGGAGCCCCACAAAGAACATTTTTCTTACCCGGGTTTTGTCAGTACTTAATCTATGTTTCTTGAAAGTAAACATAGGGGTGCCTAACTGACTCAGTTGGTAGAGCATCCAACTCTTGATCTCAGGGTCATGAGGTCAAGCCCCATGTTGGGCATGAAACCTCCCTAAAAAATTCTTTTTAATTAAAATAAAATAAATATATCATAGAGCAAAATATATTATGATGACACTGAAAAGAAATAATAGAAGTTAACTTTTAACATATAAATTTAAATAAGCAGTACTTTAGAATAATTAGGCTATAAATATACTTAATCCAAAATCATTTTTATGAATGTTTTTTCTAGTTTTATTGAGAAATAATTGACAGACATCACTGTACAAGTATAAGGCCTATAGCATGATGGTTTGATTGACATATATTATAATATGATTGTCAAAATAGATTCAGCTAACATCCATCTTCTTAAATTGATACAATAAAAAGAAAAGAAATAAAAGAATAAAGGAAAAAATAATTTGGTTCTTGTAATGAGAACTCTTAGGATTGATTGATTGATTGATTGATTTTTAAGATTGTATTTATTTACCTGTCAGAGAGAAAGCACACACAGGGGGAGCAGCAGGCAGAGGGAGAGGGAGAAGCGGTCTGCCCATTGAGCAAGGAGCCTGATGTGGGACTTGATCCCAGGACCCTGGGATCATGACCTGAGACAAACGCAGACACTTAACCAACTGAGTCACCCAGGCTTCCCAGGATTACGTTCTTAACAACTTCCCTATACCATACAGCTGTGTTAGCTATAGTCATCATGCTGTACATTATATCCCTAGTACTTACTCTATAACTGGAAGTTTGGACCTCTTGGCCACCTTCCTCCACTTGCCCCTCCTACCACTCACTGCCCTTGATAACCATAAATTTCATCTCCTTTTCTATGAATTTCTTGTTGTTGTTTTAGATTTCATATAGAAGTTAGATCACAAAGTATTTGTCTTTCTCTGACTTATTTCACTTTACACAATGCCTTCAAGGTCCATCCATATTGCTATAAATAGTAGGATTTCCTAATTTTCTACGACTGAAAAGTATTTCATTGTGTACATACACACTACAACTTCTTCATCCAACCATCAATGAACACTTGGGCTGCTTCTAGGTCTTGGCTATTATAAATAATGCTACTATGAATTTGGTGAACCTAGCGGTGTACATATCTTTTCAAGTTAGTGTTTCTGTTACCTCTGGATTTATTTCCAGAAGTAAAATTGCTAGATTATATGGCAGTTCATTTTAAATTTTTTGAGGATCCACCATATTGTTTCCACAGTGGCTCCACCAATTTACAATCCCACCAACAGTGCACAAAGTTTCCTTTTTATACACACTGATGCCAGCATTTGTTAACTCTTATCTTTTGATGATGGCCATTCTAACAGGCATGAGGTAATATTTCATTGTGGTTTTAATTTCCACTTCCCTAATGACTAGTGATGTTGAGCATCTTTTCATATATTCTATTGGACTTTTGCATATCTCCTCTGGAAAAATGTTTTTCAGCTTCTTTGCCCATGTTTGTTTTAATTATATTGTTTTATTGCTATTGAGTTGTATGATTTCTTTATATGTTTTGGATATTAACCCTTTAACAGATACATGGTTTGCAAAATTTTTTTCTATTCCATAGGTTGTCTTTTCACCACATTTATGGTTTCTTTTGCTGTGCAGAAGCTTTTTAGGTTGATGTAACGCCATTTGTTGTTGTTGTTGTTGTTGTTGCTTGTGCTTTAGGTGTCATTTCCAAAAAAAAATTATTACCGAGACTCCTACCAAGAGGCTTTGTTCTTATTCTTTAGGAATTTTATGGTTTCAGGTCTTTAAGTCTTTAATCCATTTCAAGTTAATTTTTGTGAGTAGTGTAGGAACTGTATAGAGGAATATCCCAGCACCATTTGCTGAAGACTGTTTTTTCTACATGGAGTATTCTTGGCTCCTTTGTCAAATAGTAGTTGGCTGTATATGCAAGGGTTTATTTCTGGGCTCTCAGTTCTGTTCTTCTGTTCTGTTAGTCTGTTTTTAGTACAATACTCCTTTTGTTTAGTACTATGTTTTTAGTACTATACTGTTTTGATGTCTATGCATGTATAGCATAGCTTGAAATCAGGAAGTGTGAGACCTCCTACTTTGTTTTTTCTCAGATTCTTTGGCTATACACAATCTTTTGTGGTTTCATATCAATTTTAGGAGTGTTTTCTTAACTTCTGTAAAAAATTCCATTGGAATCATGATAGGAATTGCATTGAATCTGTAAGTGGCTTTCAGTAGTATTAACATTTTATCAATATTAATACTTTCAATCCATAAACATGGGATACTCTTCCATCTATTTCTGTCTTCCAGTTTTTTCATCAGTGTATTGTGGTTTTCAGCACAGAGATCTTTCGCCTCCTTAAATTTATTCTTATTTTTTATTATATTGTAAATGGGATCAATTTCTTGATTTCTTTTTCAGAAAATCTGTTAGTGTTTAGAAACACCACTGGTTTTTGTATGTTAACTTTGTATCTTGAAATTTGATTGGCTTCATTGATTAAATCCATTTTTTAATTTAGTTTATAGGATTTTCTCTATGTAAAACCATGCCATTTGATAATGGCAACAATTTTACTTCTTTATTTCCAATTCAATAATTTTTTTTTCTTTTTCTTGCCTGATTCCTCTAGCTAGGACTTCAGTACTATGCTGAATAGGAGTAGAGAAAGTGAACATTCTTCTCTTGTTTCTAATCTTACAGGAAAAGTATAATTTTAGTTGTGGGTTTGACATACATGGCTCTTATTATGTTGAGATATTGTCCTTCTATGCTTAATTTGTTGAGTTTTTATCATGAGTGGAGGTAGAATATTGTTAAATATTTTTCTTGCATCTATTTAGAAGATCATATGATTCTTCTCATTTAGTCCATTAAGGTGATATATTACATTGATTGATTTTCCTATCTAAAATAATCCTTACATCCCAGGGGTAAATTCCACTTGATCATGGTGAAATATTCTTTAAATCTGAATTGGATTTGTTAGTATTTTACTGAAAAAAATTGTACCTGTATTTATCAGGGATATTGGCCTGTAGTTTTCTTTTCAATAGAACCCTTTTCTGGTCTTAGTGTCAGATAACGCTGTTCTCATAGAATGAGTTTGGGAGTACTCTCTCCTCTTCAATTCTTTGGAAGAGTTATAGAAAAATTAAAGATTGGTGTTAATTCTCCTTAAATGGTTGGTAAAATTCCCCAGTGAAGCCATCTCATCCTGGGCTTTTCTTTATTGGGAATATTTTTTATTACTAATTCAATATCCTTAAAAGTAATTGATCTATTTAGAGTTTCCATTTATTCCTGATTCAGTCTTGATAAGTTTATGTTTCTAAGAATTTTTCCTTATCTCCTAGGCTGTCCAGTTGTTTGGCATATAACTGTTCATAGTAGTCTCTTATGATCGTTTGAATTGTGGTATCTATTATAATGTCTCCTTTTTCATTTATAATTTTACTTATTTGGATCTTTTCTCTTTTTCTCTTGGTTAGTCAGGCTAATGGTTTGCCAATTTTGTTCATTGTTTCAAAGAACTAACTCTTAGTTTTGGTTAATTTTTTTATTGTTTTTCCCTTCTCTATTTCAATTATTTCTCCTCTAATCTGTATTATTTCCTTTCTTCTGCTAACTTTGGGCTCAGTTTGTTCTGCTTTTTCTCATTATTGAAAGCATAATGTTAAGTTGCTTACTTGGGATCTTTCTTTCTTCTTAATGTAGGTGCTTATTGCTATGAACTTCCTTCTTAGAAGAGTGTTCAGAAGAGTGCTGTTTAATCTCCATATGTTCATGAATTTCCTAGTTTTCCTCTTGTTATTAAGGAACTTGGGATTGTTATTTAGGTTATTGGTATTGTTTCATACCATTGTGATCTGAGAAGACACTTGATATGATGTCAATCTCCTTGAACTCACTAACAGTTATTTTGTGACTAACATGTGGTCTATTTTAGAAAATGTTTTATGTACATATAACAATGTGTACTCTGCTGTTGTTGGGTGCAATATTCTGTATCTTTTAGGTCCATTTGGTCTACAATGCTGTGCAAATACAGTTTTGTTACTGATTATCTGTCTGGATGATCTATCCATCATTGAGAGTGGGTATTAAAGTCCATAACTCTTATTATATTATTTCTCATTTTAGCTCTGTTAATTTTTGCTTCATATATTTAAATTCTCTGATGTGGGACACATAAATACTTACATTAGATTTTTTTATGTATTGACATTTTTATCATTATATAATGACCTTCTTTGTCACCTTTTACCATTTTTAAAGTCTATATTGTCTGATCTAATTACAGCTACCCCTGAAATTTTTGGATTACTATGTATTTGAAATGTCTTTTTCCATCTAGTCACCCCCAGACTGTATGTTTTTAAAACTAAAGTGAGTCTCTTATAGGCAGCATATTATGAGATCTTATTTTCTTAATCCATTAGGCCATTTTACATCTTTTGATTGGAGAATTTAATCTATATTTAAAGAAATTATTGATAATAAAGAACTTACTATTGCCATTTTGTTAACTATTTTCTTGTGTTTTGTAGATCCACTGATCTTGTTACTCTGCTGTCTTTGTGTGTGTGTGTGCATGTGTGTCTGCTTTTTTTGATGTCCTTTTGTATTACTATGCTTTAATTTTTTTAATCATTTTTTGTGTAATTATTACAGAATTTCCAATTGTGGTTATCATGAAACTTACATAAAAGATCTGAAACTTAGTCACATTCTATTTCAAATTGATAACAATTTAACTTCTGTGGAACCTGTATATTTTACATTTTTATTTCTCTTCCTCCTCATATTTTAGGTAATTACTGTTACAATTTACATGTCTTTAATATTGAGTAAATAATAGCAGGTTATTGTATTTATGGTTATTTTTTAAAGATTCATTTATTTGAGAGAGAGTGGGAGGGGGTAGGGAGGGACAAAGGGAGAGGGGGAGGAGAGAATCTGGCTCCCTACTGAGCAAAGAGCCCAACACAGAGCTTGATCCCATGACCCTGAGTTCATGGCTGGAACTGAAATCAAGAGTTTGCTGTTTAACCTACTGAGCCACCCAGGTACCCCATATTTATGGTTTTTTTTTTTTTAACTTTTAAACTGGAGTTGTGAGTTATGTACCACTTATACTATATTGGCTGGGAAACTCTATTTTTGAGGATCCAAATCAAGCAATTCTGCACATCGCTGAGTTTCTTGGCCAGAGTGTGCCCCCAATTTGGACCTGCAGATGAGCAAAGCCACTACTTGGGATTACTATTTGGGCACTGCAGGTGTGTCCTGGGTCTGCCAAGATTCATCTGCTGGTTGTTGTAGACTCCCCTCCCATCTCTATCACAGCCAGACTCCCAGTGGTTGATCCCTATAGAATTGCCTGCTGTCCCTGTGGTGTAAGATCAGATCTGGGGCCCCCACAAGGCGGTCCACAATGCTAGGGAGGGCTGGCTGCTCCTCACCCAGGCTCACTTTTCCCACTGGGGGACATGAAGCCTCAGAGGGGGTCTCTCCATATGATGCTGTGTAGCCATTTCTTTTTTCTTTTTTAAGGTTTCATTTATTTATTCGAGAGAGAGAGAGAAAGTACGAGAGGGGGGAGGGTCAAAGGGAGAAGCAGACTCCCTGCTGAATAAGTTGCCCAGTGTGGGACTCAGTCCTGGGACTCCAGGATCCTGCCCTGAGCTGAAGGCAGTCTCCCAACCAACTGAGCCACCCAGGCGTCCCAGCCATTTCTTGTACCCTTCTAATTCAGTCTGTCTTACTGATCTCTGAGGTGTAAGGCATGCTTCGTCCTCATCCCTGTGTTCTAACATTTTTTCAGTGGTGTCTTATTCTTGAATAGATGTTAGTTGTTTATCTTATAAGTAGGAGCAAAGCCAAGAATGACCTATGTTACCATCTTGATGACATCACTTTCCCTGAATATAGCCAGTTTTTACACACTTCTTTTAAATTTACTTTTAGACCTTCCTAGAAGATTTTCTCTTTTACAGTCTCTTGTGATGATAAATCATCACTGGAAGACAGTAGGACTCATTTTTTTTTCAAATAGAGTAATCCAGGTAAATAATACCTTTTTTTTTCAAAAAAAATGTAATACAAAATACTAAGACTGTCTTATGTTTGACTTGAAATGGTGATTCCAAATGAGTTTCAAAATAAAGTTGACACATTTGGCAAAAAAATGTTGTCTTACTCTTTCAGTAGTTTCATAATTTGAAGAGGTATGTCTCATGGAAAACATTTATTTAAAATCTATTTTGTGATTCATAATCCAGTACAGTGACATATATTTCAGCTAAAGTATCTAAAGAAAAGAATCGCTCACTTTGTTCACTTTGTGATAGAGTAACACAATCAAAAGGGCCCTGAAAGAAAACAAATAATATACTAAAAATCTCAGTGACTAAAAACAACTTACACAATTTTTCAGGGATAAGGGAAACCAAGAAGGGATGGTAAGGATCTCAGAGGTAACAACAGGGGTAAAAGGTCATTATGTCTAAAAGAGAATGGTTTGCAAGTGCATTTGTTCACTGGGGCTGCCATAACAAATTACAACAGACTGCTGGCTTATACAACAGACAGTTATTTTCTAAAAATTCTGGAGGACAGAAGTCCAAGATCCAGGTATTGGCAGAAGTCGTTTATAGATGGTTGCCTTTTACTTGTGTCTTCATATGGTCTTTCTTCTGTGCTGGTCTGTCTTAATCTCCTCTTTCTATATGGATACCCGTCATATTGGATTAGGGCCCACCCCAAGGAGCTCATTTAATCTTAATTATCTGTTTAGCGAGTTTAGCTCCAAATATAGTCACAGTTTGAGGTATTGGGATTTAGGACTTTGGCATATGAATTGGAGAGAGACACAATTCAACCTGCAGCAGTGAGCAATTGCTTGAAGCGATAGAAAACTGACCTATAGGAGAAAACTGCCCAATAGGAGCCTTCTGTAGTCATTATCAATTACCATTTTACTTTCCTCTTGCCCTTTCATACCCTAGCTGAAGTCAAACAGAAGTGATAAAGGAGTCTGGTCAACACAGTCCACCATCAAAGTCCCACGGTTGAGTGTAGCTGTGAAAGTATACATCCATTTAGCACAGCTGGCCTCTTTTTCATTCATCATTTGTCTGAATGAAAAACTTTTATCCCCAATGCAGAGAAACCATGAATTTGCATCAGACATTGTATTATTAAGCATGATTATAATTATGTTATATTCTCACTTTCAAAATAAAGTCAAGTTTCAAATAAAGTATATGCGGGAAGGAAGAGATTAAAAAATATTTATTTGCATAAAACATAGCTGCTAGGGTAATACTTCATAAATTGTCCTGAGATGGCCCTGAATTGTCCTAACTTTCTTCTTATAACATCTATTTCATTTTTCTCCCACTGTATTTGCCAACATTTTGGTTGGATGAAGTTCTTCTGACGCAGCCATGGAAATTTTTATTTATTCTAGTTTTGAATCCTTTATGGCCTGTGATTATGAAATCCCCAAGGTTTTCTTTTTCATACATGATATATATCTGTATCTACACATATAAAATTTGGGGGTAATTTTAGCTTTACAAAAAAGATTTAAAAATAGCACCAAGAGTTTCAATGTACATATTGCTCATTTTCTCCTAGTGTAACATCTTATATACAGCACATTTTTCAAAACTAAAAATTAGTGCTATTGCATTACTATTAACTAAACTTGAGGATTCGTATGGCTCTCACCAGTTTTTCTATTAACGTCTTTTCTGTACCGGAATCCAGGCAGAGATGCCACCTTACATCTAGTTGTCATGTGTCCTTTCTCTACTGGTCAGTGACAGTTCATCAGCCTTTTTTTTCCCCATGATTTTGACCGTTTTGAAGAGTTATAGAAAGTCCCTCAATTTGGACATGTCTCTTTCTTTTTTTTTTCCATCAGTACACTGGGTTATGAGTTTTGAGGAAGAATGTCACAGAGGTGCCCTTACCACCACAATATGTCCAGTATCAAAATGGTTGATATCAAAATGGCTTATTGCTGATGGGGGAGTCAACCCTGATCATTTGGTTAGGATAATGTTTGCAAGATTTCTCCATTGTACCTTACTATTTTCCCATTTTCATATTGCATTCTTTGGAAAAAGAAACAATCGCTCATGCCAACCCATCTTTGAGAAGAGGCAAATCTTTTGGAAGGGAAAGAAACACCCATCAATATATCATTTGGAAGTATTATATAAAGAAGCTTTCCTATCTCTCCCATTTATTTACATACTAAATAATTTAGCTATATCAATATAGACCGATTGATACTAATTTCACAATTTAGGTTTTAATCCAATACTGCATTTTCTATTGCATTGCTCAAATTATTCCAATTTTGGCCATTGTGAATTCTTTTAGGTTAACTCTTATATCACTTTAATGTATCTCCATTAGTTTGGTTTTCAACACTTCCTTACTTTATAGCATTGCATGATGCTCCAGGCTCATCTTGCATTTTTCCTGTCCGAGCTCTAGCTTCACCCTTTCTGAAAGAAGCCCTGATTCCTTTTAATAGAGAATGGTATATAGAACCCCAAATCTGGGCTTTGTGCATTCTCATTACTGCTAGTGTCTCAGTGTATCCAAGGACTGTCAGCATACAGAGCCAGCTTTACTCACACACTCACAGAGACAGGAACACACACATATGTGTGCATGTTTATTTGTGTATACATCTACCTCTGTCTTTCTGTTTCTATGTGTGTGTATGTGTGTATATGTAAACATGAATTCACACTGATGTTGCCAACTCTAATTCAATACTACAAAGTTCATTTTTGTCTTTAGTCTGGCTGTTTGCAATTTCTCTGAGAGTGAAAACTCCGATTCCTACTTTCTTCCATACATTTACTTGTTTTTCAATCTAACAATATAGGTAAATTGATCTCAATATGTTAATCCAGATTATTTTGGAAAACAAAATTACAAACAATAATATAGTGTTTAAGTACAGTTCTTCTTTTTATTTTTGTTTATTCTAAGGCCTTTATTCTTGGAGTCTATAGTTAAAATACTGTTTTGTAAAGTTATTTAGGTCAGCTTGCTTTTTTCCTCCCAAGGTTAATCTTAAATTTATAATGGTGTTAGATTTCCTTGTCACAGTCTTTACTTCATCATGGGATCCTCTGACTTTCTGGATGAATTTAAAAAAAATTTACATGCATTAAGTTTCACTTTTGTCCTACTCAGTTGTGCAGATGTTGAAAAACTAATCATGTAATGTACCTGCTATACCAATACCACAAAGAACAGTTTCATTACTTTAAAATATCCCCAAAACCACCTTTGTAGTCAGCCCTTCCATGCTACTTCAACCATAAGGAAGCATGCTCTGTGTTCTATCCTTAAATTTTGCAGTTTCTAGAATTTCATAAGAATTGAATAGTACAGCACATAGCCTTTTGAATCTTTCTTGTTTCACTTAGCAAAATCCATTCAAGATTCATTTATGTTGTTATGTAACTTCATAGATCATTTATTAGTGAATATTATTTTACAATATGCTCTGTTTATCCATCCATCTGTTGAAAGAAATAGTTTCTTTTTTTTAATATATTTTTAAAGATTTATTTGTTTGAGAGAGAGACAAAGAGACAGAGAAAGCAAGCTTGAGCAGGGGAAGAACAGAAGGAGAGGGAGACTCCCAACTGAGCAGAAAGCCAGACACAGGGCTTGGTCCAATCACACAAACCTGAAATCATAACCTGGGCTGAAATCAAGAGTCAACCACCTGAGCAACCCAGGTTCCCCGAAGGACATAGTTTCTTAAAGAGGGGCAACTCAAGGAACAGGAACTTTAGTCTCACTTTTGAGGGAGACATACCCCTGATATGGCTTACTGAAGTTGACAATCCCTGTTACACAGCTAGAGCAATCAGTAAAGAACCCCAAAGGTTTTGATCTGGTTGTAAAAGTAAGTACACTGAGGAGTAATGACTAATCTAGACCTTCTTTACAAAGCTAAAATCTTGGCCAATACTAACACAATCATAAATAACAGAAATAATGAATTACCACACAAGGAACTTTTGAAAGCTATTATAGATATTTTCAATACATTTTAATGTTTGACATGTTCTTCACAATGTAAAGAGAATTGTAATTTAAATTAAGAACTAAATGAGAATTTTAGAGATAAAATTAACAATATCTGAAATTAAAATCTCACCAAAGGAGATTGATCGCTATTAGGAATAACACAGCGTAAATCAGTGAATTTGAAGACAGCAATAGAAACTATTAAAAATTTAGTACAAGTAAAGATTTTTTTAAAAGCAGAATTACAGTGATTTGTAGGATGATATCAAGTGGTGTATCATACATGTAATTGAGATCCAGAATAAATGATGTAAGAGAAAAAGTATTATTTCAGCATAATGGTCAAAGTCTTCCCAAATGTGTTTTAAAATATGAACAAGAGTAGGAAAAAAGAGGGACACCTGGGTAGCTCAGTCAGTTAAGTTTCTGCCTTCAGCTCAGGTCATTATTCCAGGGTCCTGGGATCAAGTCTGGCATTGGGCTACGTGTTTGGCGAGAAGCCTGCTTTTCCCTCTACCTGCCGTTCCCCCTACTTCTGTGCGCTCTATCTTTCTCCCTCGGCAAATAAATAAATAAATCTTAAAAAAAAAAAAGTAGGAAACAAAGAGAAAAACAACACAAAAAATACTGATAAGAAGGAAAGATAACCAGAAAAGAAAAGGAAACATAACACCGTGGCACATCATAATCATATTACTAAAGAGAGTTATAAAGAGAAATCCTTAAATGCAGTTGGAAATGTCTATACACAAAGTTCTTAGGATGATTAAAAACTATCAGAGATATATTTTTTTAAAGATTGATTATTTATTTATTTATTTGCCAGAGAGAGAGCAACAAAGTAAGAGAGAGAGAGAGAGAGAGCACAAGCAGGGGGAGTGGTAGACAGAGGGAGAAGCAAGCTCCCAGCCAAGCAAGGAGCCCGATGTTGGACTCAATCCCAGGACCCTGGGATCATGACCTGAGCTGAAGGCAGATACTTAACCAACTGAGCCACCCAGACATCCCTAAAGATATTTTCTTATTATTATTTATAGATATTTTTTCTTTTTTTTATTGAGTTAAATTAGTCACCATACAGTAATACATCATTAGTTTTTGATGTAGTGTTCCATGATTCATTGTCTGTGTATAACACCTAGTGCTCCATGCAATCCATGCCCTCCTTAATAGATATTTTAAAAGTCGCTGAATATTTAAGGCAAAAATAATAGCATTTTGAGGCAATGTTTGTAATATAGATGAAGTAAATGTATCATAACACTGAACAAAGGCTGGAAGGAGAAAACAGAAACACACTGTGGTAAGGTTCTAATTCTGTATTTGAAGTCCTATACTATCCCTTGAATGTAGACCAGAATTTCTCAACCTCAGCCCTGTTGACATTGGTCCAAGTAGTTCTTTTGGGGGGAGAAAAGGGAGTTTCTTCCCTGTGTATGGAAGATTTTTTAGTGAGAGGGAAGAATTACAATGTGCCATGAGAAAACTTGAGGGGGTGATGTATATGCTCATTATTTTAATTAAAACAATGGATTGGTGGAGATTTATACATATATATATGTATATATATATATACACATACACACACATATATATACATATATGTGTGTGTATGTATATATATACACATACACACACACATATATATACATATATGTGTGTGTGTATGTATATATATAACACAAAATTGAACATTTCAAACATGTGTTCTTTATTGTATGTCCATTGCATCTAGTAAAGCTGGTAAATATATGTATTAATTATGACTCCCAGATTTTTACCTCTTAAGCTGACTACACTTTAGGACTAAAAATTCAAATACCCAACTCCCTGCCTGATAGCATGTCCAATATTTCTAAAAGTCCCTTCTAACTTCATATGCATCAAACTTGACATTCACCTTCAAATTGTCATCTTTTGTAGTACTGAACATCTTCATGAAAAGTAACTTAATTTTTCCAGTTTCTTAGCCAAAGTCCTTAGAATCATTTTGACATTTACTTTCTCATACTCCACAGCCAAATCTCTCAGTACACCCTTATGCTCTGTCTTAAATTATACCCAGGAACACCTGCTTCTCAATACCTCCACTGCTTGTACTATAGTCTCCAAGATCTCGTCTGTCAAATCAACTCATTTCAATAGCCATGTAACTGTCAAAATTGTTTCCATGTTTACACCCCACTATTCCATTCTATAGACATCAGCAAGATTGACCCTTGTTATATATTCATATAACCGTGTCATAACATCAGCTTTCCTTGTTTTCCAACCTTTTTTGTAATAAAATAATCCTTTTTTTGCTTTAAGATTCTACATGGTCCAGTGCCCTTACTCTGACCTACCCCTTTCCTTTTGTTGTGGATAAGTCTGCTCCACCCACTTCGGAGTGCTCTCCCACCAGAGACATCTACCCTGGATAGAGGCTTCACCCACAGTGCCTTTTACTTAGGGATTCTATGGTTCACTCCATCCCATCACTCAGGTCTCTGCACAAAAGTCATATTTTGGAGAGGTAATCACAACTAAAATAGCACTATTCTGTCATCACTTTCTATCACATTATTCATTATCTACAGAATATGTATAATTACCTTAGGCTTCACAACTGGTACACTTTTTTTTTATAATTGGTATTTTTTTAAATTACTTGTACCTCCCATTAAAATACATTCTTCTATTTTTATTACTTATAATGTACTATTTGTCCCAGGGGTACAGGTCTGTGACTCATCAGGCTTACATCTTTCACAGCATTCACCATAGCACAAACCCTCCCCAATGTCCATCACCCATCCACCCTATCCCTACCCTCCCACCCCCCAGTAACCCTCAGTTTGTTTTGTGAGATTAAGAGTCTCCTATGGTTTGTCTCCTTCCTGATCCCATCTTGTTTCATTTTTTCCCTCCCTACGCACCACAACCCCTGGCCCTCAATAAAATACATTCTTTTTAAAAGCAGCAACTTGGTTGTTTTGTGTACTGCCCATTAGTATCTTTGTTGATTGACATAAATCAGTTGGTTTAATGATCGAATAAACTGACCCAGCATAACACAGACCATCTCAGAAAACAGGGAGCTACATGTCTTGGCTAATAGAGCCAGCGAATATCTATGTCTCTCAAATGTTAAACATGACGAGAAACCATTCAGACTCCCAAATCATTCGCATTCATTCACCTGCACTCTTTTTAAAAATATTGACAGCATCAATATAGTTCATCAATTATGTAAAAAAATAGGAAAGAAGCTATGTAATATCTTTGACTTAATTGGGTACTTATTTGACTATCATTACAAGTGTGTCTAATTACAAATCAATAAATAATCTTAAAAAAAGGCAACACTTGGCTGGCTCTGTTGGTTACACAAGTATGTCTACTTAAGACTGTTTACGTGTTAGTACATTATTTTTAACATTGTATTAGCAGCATAAAACATCATATCCACTTTGCTTCTACATTTTTACCCTCTAACATTGTTTCCCTCACCTGCAGCAGCCCTTTGAAATGTTTCTTTTCAGGATGTCTTTGTAGATGATCAACATAGACAAGTGACTTTTAGCTTCTTCAAGTACTCGCCTTGTTTTAACCATTAGGTTATATACATATTAATCATATTTCTATCTACAGATTAAAAACTAGCAAAACATGTGACTTAAACATAACATTAAAACTTAAAAACTGAGCCACCCTGAAGCCCCGACATAATATTAAAACTTAAATGTGAAAATGTTCATACAGTTGCGAATTTATAAATAAAATAATTCACAGATTTTTTCCCCTAAAACCAGTGTTTGTATCTATAACCAGAGTCTCAACAGAGAATCTTAGATAGTGATTCTATTATTCCAGTAAATTAATTTATTCTGTGAAATGACGTAGTTTAATGAGATGATTATTATGGTACCTTTTAGGTATCAATTTACATCTGATCCTTGGTTATAATGTTATAAAGAAAAATGCACGATTGTATAATGTTCTACCCTTTCACTGTGAATAAGTTTAGTGATTTAAATTTTATATAGAGTTAATCTTTCTTTCCCTCTGTTTCTGTTTGTGTGTGTGTGATTGTGTGTGTGCTCGCCCATGAGCTCAGCCCAGGCAATTTAAGGCTCTTTACCGTCTCCTCTGTCCCTGGAATATATGCTCCACCTACTATTTCC
Source organism: Ailurus styani (assembly GCA_002007465.1). Taxonomy (NCBI): domain Eukaryota; kingdom Metazoa; phylum Chordata; class Mammalia; order Carnivora; family Ailuridae; genus Ailurus; species Ailurus styani. Next base: position 3,342,704 of record LNAC01000130.1, on the reverse strand, counting down.
ACACTCGTAGCCGTTTCAAGGAAACAGCCTGAAGAAACTAATGTGTTGTTGCCACCGCTGGGCCAGATACATGACTGAACCCCAGTAAGGTCTCTGCACAAACTGCTAAGTTTGTATTGAGTGGGTGCTGAACTCCACTCATCTTCTGGGCACCCAAGACAAGCATCATGACTAAATTTCTTCGCTTATTAAAACGGCCACCTACCCATTTGGAGTGGTCAGCTTCTTTCTTCAGTCTCTCCCTGCCCTCTGTGTTTGGAGGTGAATATCCAATTTCACCCGCGGGAACTCCGGAGGTGGGGAACCCACAAATATGTGTCTGGAATACAGTCGACATTAAAAACCAATTAGTAGCATAGATTCCAGAGCAAGACAGCGAGCGGGGAGTAGGAGACGTAATGTAGTCTGGTCCCGGGAATTCGGCTAGATCGTTACCAAACCATCCGGAACACCTACCAACTGAGCAGGAGATCGAAGAGAGGAAGAGCGGCCATTCTACGAGCAGAAAAGCGACCACTGTCTGGAAGGCGGGACGTGCGGAGAAGTGACTCGGAAGCGAGGGGAAGAGAGACCGTGGGGGGAGGGGCCGGCTCTCGGCAGGTGAGCGAGCAGCTGAGATCAAATCCAACCTTCGAGAAGTCAGCTCCGTGGAGGGACAGCCAGAGGCTAAGCAGGAGCAGGGGGCCGGCGGTGTAGTGGTGGAGCCCTCGTGGGACAGTGTGCTCTCCGGACAGGAGGGGCCGCAGAAACACCAGGGGTGCCTGCGTGTCACAGAGCCGCCAGGTATCCGAGGGGGGAAGCCGGCTGCACAGACAGAGCTGAGGCGGGGCCCGCAGCTCAGGTTACCTGAAACCGCGACCCGAGGCACTGTCGGGCTACAGCTCTTCGAGCAGGGACCCCACAAGGGGCAGACCCGGGGAGACTCACCTTCCTCCTCCGGGAGGGGCGGCGCGGGAGCGGCTGCAGGAAAATGCCGGGTTTGGAGACTCCAAACGGGCCAGGCGCCAGAGAGAGAGACGCTCGCTCGGTCCCAGGCCGGGTGAGCTCGGAGCCCGGCCGGACACCCAGGGACACGGGAGGGACGGACTGCTTTTCGCTGAGGCGCAATGAGGGCTGAGGCCCGGAGCTCTCGCTCCTACGAGGCTGGAGACTGGGAGCCGCCATCTTTATCCTCCTCCTCCCAAGCTGTACGGAAAGCTTGCAGGGAACAAAAGCTGCGAAAGCAAAACTGAGCTTACTTCCCTTGGCCCCTGGCAAGGGCGGCGCAGCTTTTGCCTCAGGCAAAGACGTTTGAGAATCCCTGCAAGAGGCCCCTCGCCTGGAAGGTCAGTGAAAACGTCCGGCCAAGACCGAGTTTACTGACCAGTGAGAACTGCCACACACCAGTGCCAGGGGAATACAGCACATCCACTCATGGCTTTCCCCCCATGATTCTTCAGTCTTTTAAATTTTTTATATTTTCATTCTTTTTTTTTTCTTTTTCAGTTCTTTAATGTTTCCTTTTTCCTATTTTAACCTATTTTAACTTTTAGCTTATCAATACCTTTCTAAAAATCTTTTTAAGGGGCGCCTGGGTGGCTCAATGGGTTAAGCCTCTGCCTTCGGCTCAGGTCATGATCCCAGGGTCCTGGGATCGAGGCCCACCTCAGGCTCTCTGCTCAGCCTGCTTCCCCCTCTCCCTCTGCCTGCCTCTCTGCCTACTTGTGATCCCTGTCAAATAAATAAATAAAATCTTTAAATAAAAAATAAAAATCTTTCAAAATTTTCATTTTTTAGTCATATTCTATCCCTTCATTGTATTTAACCTTTTTATATACACATAAGTTTTTCTTTCTTTAAAATTTTAGGATACAGTTTCTTCTAACAGAACATAATATATCCTAAATCTAGCATATGGCTTTGTTCTAGTCTCCAGCCTGATCACATCCTCTCCTTTTTTCTTTTTCTTTTTCAATCAACTTATCAATCACTTTTTTAAAATCTTTTTAAATTTTCACCTTTATATGTGGTGTGTGTGTGTGTGTGTTTCTTTCTTTAAAATTTTGGGAGATAGTTTCTTCTAACAGATCAAAATGTACCCAAAATCAAGTGTGTGGCTCTGTTCTATTCACCAGCCTATCATACTTTTCATTTTATTTATTTTTTTCTCCCCCCCCCTCCCCGGTTTCAGGTCTCTTCTGATTTGTTTAGTGTATATTTTTCTGGGGTTGTTTTTTATCCTTTTAGCATTTTGTTCTGTGATTCATCTATTCTTCTCTGCACAAAATGACAAGGCAGAAAAAATCACCTCCATAAAAAAGAACAAGAGGCAATACTGACTGCTGGGGACCTAATCAATTCAGACATTAGTAAGATGTCAGAACTAGAGTTCAAAATGACGATTATCAAGGTGCTAGTTGGGCTTGAAAAAAAGCATAGAAGATACTAGAGAAGCCCTTTCTAGAGAAATAAATTTCCTTTCTGAAGAAATAAAAGAACTAGAATCTAACCAAGTTGAAATCAAACAAGCTATTAATGAGGTGCAATAAAAAAACGGAGGCTCTTACTGCTAGGATAAATGAGGCAGAAGAGAGAATTAGTGATATAGAAGACCAAATGATGGAGAATAAAGAAGCTGAGAGAAAGACATAAAAAACTACTGGATCATGAAGGGAGAATTCATGAGATAAGTAATACCATAAGATGAAAGAATATAAGAATAATTGGGATCCCAAAAGAAGAAAAAAGAGAGAGGGGGGCAGAAGGCATATTGGAGGAATTTATAGCAAAGAACTTCCCTAATTTGGGGAAGGAAACAAGCATCAAAATCCAGAAGGCACAGAGAACCCGCCTCAAAATCAATAAAAATAGGCCAACACCCTGTCATCTAATAGTAAAACTTACAAGTCACATAGACAAAGAGAAAATCCTGAAAGTGGCTCGAGACAAGAGGTCTGTAAAATACAATGGTATAAATATTAGACTGGCAGCAGACCTGTCCACAGAGACCTGGCAGGCCAGAAAGGACTGGCATAATATATTCAGAGCACTAAACAAGAAAAATATGCAGCCAAGAATACTATATCCAGCTAGGCTGTCATTGAAAATAGGAGAAATAAAAAGCCTCCAGGACAGATAAAAACTAAAAGAATTTGCGAACACTGAACCAGCTCTAAAGGAAATATTTAAAGACATCTTCTAAGCAAAGAGAGAGCCTAAAAGTAATGTAGACCAGAAAGGAACAGAGACAATATATGTTAACAATTACCTTACAGGCAATACAATGGCACTAAATTCATATCTTTCAATAGTTACCCTGAACGTAAATGGGCTAAATGCCCCAATCAAAACACACAGGGTATCAGAATGGATAAAAAAACAAGACCCATAGATATGCTGTCTTCAAGAAACTCACTTTAGACCCAAAGACACCTCCAGATTCAAGGTGAGGGGGTGGAAAACAATTTACCATGCTAATGGACATTAAAAGAAACCTGAGGTGGTGGCAAAACTTATATCAGACAAATTAGATTTTAAGCCAAATACTATAATAGTAGATGAAGAAGGACACAATATCATATTTAAAGGGTCTGTCCAACAAGAAGATCTAACAATTGTAAATATCCATGCCTTTAACATGGGAGCAGCCAACTATATAAACCAATTAATAACAAAAGCAAAGAAACACACTGACAATAATTCAATAATAGTAAAGGACTTTAACAACCCCCTCACTGAAATGGACAGATGACCTAAGCAAAAGATCAACAAGGAAATAAAGGCTTTAAATGACACACTGCACCAGAAGAACATCACAGATAGATTCGGAACATTCCATCCCAAAGCAAGAGAATACATTTTCTTCTCTAATGCATATGGACCATTCTCCAGAATAGATCACATCCTGGGTCACAAAACAGGTATCAGCCAGTACCAAAAGATTGGAATCATTCCTTGCATATTTTCAGACTACAATGCTTTGAAACTAGAACTCAACCACAAGATGAAAGTTGGAAAGAACTCAAATACATGGAGGCTGAAGAGCATCCTACTAAAGAATGAATGGGTCTGGGCACCTGGGTGGCTCAGTGGGTTAAAGCCTCTGCCTTCAGGTCAGGTCACGATCTCAGGGTCCTGGGATTGAGCCCTGAATCGGGCTCCCTGCTCGGCAGGGAGCCTGCTTCCTCCTCTCTCCGCCTGCCTTTCTGCCTACTTGTAATCTCTCTCTCTCTCTCTCTCTGTCCTAAAAAATCTTTTTTTAAAAAAAGAGAATGAATGGGTCAACCAGAAAATTAAAGAATAATTAAAGAAATTCATGGAAACCAATGTAAATAAAAACACAACTGTTCAAAATCTTTGGGATGCAGCAAAGGTGGTCCTGAGAGGAAAGTATATAGCAATACAAGCCTTTCTCAAGAAACAAAAAAGGTCTCAAATACACAACCTAACCCTACACTAAAGGAGCTGGAGAAAGAAGAGCAAATAAAGCCTAACTCCAGCAGGAGAAGAGAAATAATAAAGATCAGAGCAGAAATCAATGAAATAGAAACCAAAAGAACAGAGAACAGATCAACAAAACTAGGAGATGGTTCTTTGAAAGAATTAATAAGATTGATAAACCCCTGGCCAGATTTATCAAAAAGAAAAGAGAACACAAATTAATAAAATCATGAATGAAAAAGGAGAGATCACAACCAACACCAAAGAAATACAATTTTAAGAATATATTATGAGCAACTATACATCAGCTAATTTGACAATCTGGAAGAAATGGATGCATTCCTAGAGATGTATAAACTACCAAAACCGAACCAGGAAGAAATAGAAAACCTGAACAGACCCATAACCAGCAAGGAAATTGAAGCAGTCATCAAAAATCTCCCAACAAACAAGAGCCCAGGGTCAGAAGGCTTCCCAGGGGAATTCTACCAAACATTTAAAGAAGAATTAATACCTATTCTCCTGAAACTGTTCCAAAAAATTCCAAACTTATTTTATGAGGCTAGCATTACATTGATCCCCAAACCAGACAAAGTCCCCAAACCAGACAAAGACCCCATCAAAAAGGAGAATTACAGACCAATATCCTTGATGAACACGGATGCAAAAATCTTCAACAAAATACTAGCCAATAGGATCCAACAGCATATTAAAAGGATTATTCACCACGACCAAGTGGGATTTATTCTTGGGCTGCAAGGTTGGTTCAACATTGGCAAATCAATCAATGTGATACAATACATTAATAAAAGAAAGAACAAGAACCCTATGATACTCTCAATAGAAGCTGAAAAAGTGTTTAACAAAGTACAGCATCCTTTCTTAATCAAAACTCTTCAGAGTGTAGGAATAGATGATACATACCTCAATATCATAAACGCCATCTATGAAAAACCCACAGCGAATATCATTCTCAATATATTGCTCCCCAATGGGGAAAAACTAAGAGCTTTCCCCCTAAGGTCAGGAAAAAGGCAGGACTGTCCACTATCACCACTGCTATTCAACATAGTACTAGACGTCCTACCCTCAGCAATCGGACAACAACAAGACATAAAAGGCATCTGAATCAGCAAAGAAGAAGTCAAAGTCTCACTCTTTGCAGATGATATGATACTTTATGTGGAAAACCCAAAGGACTCCACTCCAAAACTGCTAGAACCCATATAGGAATTTAGTAAAATGTCAGGATATAAAATCAATGCCCAGAAATCAGTTGCATTTCTAAACACAAACAGAACAGAAGAAAGAGAAATTAAGGAGGCGATCCCATTTACAATTGCACCAAAACCATAAAATACCTAGGAATAAATCTAACCAAAGAGGTGAAGAAACTCAGAAAATCTGTACTCCTGTAAGAAACTGAGGAAGACATAAAGAAATGGAAAAACGTTCCATGCTTATGAATTGGAAAAACAAATATTGTGAAAATGTCTATGCTACCTAGAGCAATCTACACATTTAATGCAATCCCTATCAAAATACCATCCAGTTTTTTCAAAGAAATGGGACATTTCCTAAAATTTAACTGGAACAAGAAAATATCCTGAATAGCCAGATAAATGTTGAAAAAGAAAACCAAAGTTGAGGGCATCAAATTCCAGACTTCAAGCTCTATTACAAAGCTGTAATCATCAAGACAGTATGGTACTGGCACAAAAAGAGACACATAGATCATTGGAATAGAACAGAGAGCCCAGAAACGGACCCTCAACTCTATGGTCAACTAATCTTTGACAAAGCAGGAAAGAATGTAATGGAATAAAGACAGTCTCTTCAACAAATGGTGTTGGGAAAATTGGACAGCCACATGCAGAAAAATGAAACTGGACCATTTCCTTACACCACACACAAAAATAGACTCAACATGGGTGAAAAACCTCAATGTGAGACAGGAATCCATCAAAATCCTTGAGAACACAGGCAGCAACCTCTTCAATCAGAGAAAGACAATTATCACATGAACTCACTGATGTGAGAAATTTGAGAAAGACAGAGGATCATAGAGGAAGGGAGGGAAAAATGAAACAAGATGAAACCAGAGAGGGAGACAAACCATAAGAGACTCTTAATCTCAAAAAACAAACTGAGGGTTGTTGGAGGGGAGGGGAGCAGGAGTGATGGTGTGGCTGGGTGATGAACATTGGGGAGGGTATGTGCTATGGTGAGAAAAATAAAAAAAATTAAAGAAAATGGAAAAAAGATATAGAAAAAACAAAAAACAAAAAAACTTATTAGTAATAATACATTCTGGGATTTAGAATATGTTTTGATATATCATATAATGTTCTTTCTAATTATCTCTAATCCTTTTGTATTAATTATACCTAATTAAGTAATTTTGTTTAAATATTGTAATCCCACTAATAAGTTCAGCATTTTTTTT
>LNAC01000130.1:3265225-3335721 GCA_002007465.1 Ailurus styani | reverse complement strand
CCGATGCGGGCCTCGATCCCAGGACGCTGAGATCATGACCTGAGCCGAAAGCAGAGGCTTTAACCCACTGAGCCACCCAGGCGCCCTAAGTTCAGCATCTTAAGACAAAAACTATAGTTAGATGAAAACTATAATTAGATAAAAACGAGATATAGTGGGCGCCTGGGTGGCTCAGTGGGTTAAAGCCTCTGCCTTCGGCTCAGGTCATGATCTCAGGGTCCTGGGATCAAGGCCCGCATCCGGCTCTCTGCTCCACAGGGAGCCTTCTTCCTCCTCTCTCTGCCTGCCTCTCTGCCTACTTGTAATCTCTCTCTCTGTGTCAAATAAATAAATAAAATCTTTAAAATAAAAAAATAAACGAGATATAGTTATAGTCATTTTATGTAATGAAAATGGGGTCAATCTAACAAGAGGATATAGCATTTTCAAAAATGAGTGGATACAACGACGTGGATGGGACTAGAGGGTATTATGCTGAGCGAAATAAGTCAATCAGAGAAAGAAAATTATCATATGATCTCTCTGATATGAGGAATTTGAGGGGCAGGGCAGGGGGTCGTGGGGGATAGGGAGGGAAAAATAATGAAACAAGATGGGATCGGGAAGGAGACAAACCATAAGAGACTCCTAATCTCACAAAACAAACTGAGGGTTACTGGGGGGTGGGAGGGGAGGGATAGGGTGAATGGGTTATGGACATTGGGGAGGGTTTGTGCTATGGTGAATGCTGTGAAAGGTGTAAGCCTGATGATTCACAGACCTGTACCCCTGGGGCAAATAATAAAAAGAAAGAAAGAAAGAAAGAAAGCCAATCTTAAACACTTAAATTTAAAAAATTTAAATATCACACAAAAAATGAATGGACAAAGAAGTTGTGAGATACATTATTCAGCCATAAAAAAGAAAGAAATCTTGCCATTTGCAACAACATAGATAGAACTTGAGGGCATTATACTAAGTGAAATAAGTCAGACACATATAGACAAATACTGTATGATCTCACTCATATATGGACTCTAAACCCAACAAAACCAATACAAAAAACAAACATAACAGAGAGTAGATTGGTGGTTGCCATAGGAAGGTGTTTGGGGGTTGGTGGATGGGATTGGGAAAGACTGCAAAAAATGTACAAACTTCTCTTTATAAGATGAATAAGTTCTAGGAATGTACTGTATAGTATTGTAGCTATTGTTAACAATGTTATATTTAACAGTTGCTAAGAAAGTAAATCCTAAAAGTTCCTAGCACAAAAAAACACAATTATGTGTGATGATGGATGTTAATTAAATTTATTGTGGTAATCATTTTGCAGGATATACATATATCAAACATTATATTGTATACCTAAAATTAATGTAATGGTATATGTCATTGATATCTCAATTAGAAAAATAAATGCCAGCGTCTTATTTAGTTCATATGAAAGAAAATACTATTGATCACAAATATTTTAAATATACCTTCTCATATCAATATAATACATAAATACATACCATAAAATAAAAATGGGAAATGTAGCAGTCATAGTTCTCAAGAATAAATCAAACCTTTTATCATTAGTATTCATTGATAAAAATTTTCTGGTTTTATTCAGATTAAAACAAGTCTTTGTGATATTGCTCCATTGTTATTTATCACCCCATCATTATATCCTGATCTGTGTAATACAACAAAAAATTAATTTTCAAAAAATTGCATATAGAACCTAAAAGTCATTATGTTAGTCACAAAATAAGATACAAATGATGTCTTTTGGTAAAATGGATTCCAGTTTATTTTTTAAATGGACACATTTTTTTTTAAATTATGGGCTGAAACCCAGAGATCTATGAATTGCATTCTATGCTATAATTTCCTTCTTCTTGCTAAATCAAGCACCATCTTGTGGCATTAAATATTTCACAAATTGAAATGCACATTATAAATCAAGAAACTTTTGCAAAAGGTAAACAATAATATAAAGGGTACATATGATGAAATCTCTCCACTCAAAGAGTATCTATGACCAGGAATTTTAGCATAAGTTGAAGTATAAGCAAATATCTCTTATGTTATTTGAATCCATTACATTTTTACATACTTGATACCAGATGATTTATGAACACAACACCAAGTTAAATTGCTTTTATAGGAACTATATGAAGCTCAGTGTTTCTATGCAATTTTAAAGAGAAGATGTTGTAAACCTCATATATTGCATTCTTTTTAAAAATTGCACATTAAAAACTCAGTGTACATATACTTAGGAATGCATGCAATGCAATACTTGTATATCTATATACTATAATAAGAATTTCTTAGTAAAAATTAAAAATACAATAATTTATATGATGTAGGTAACTTAAATAACGTCAGTTCTACCCAACATTCATGTAACTGAAATAAGTTCTGGGGGGAAAATCTAAGTTTTCACAACAAGAGCCACTTCATTCAGTTGTATAAATTTTACTTTGTCAGATTTTAGGTTTTCCAAATTAGTACAAATTAATGGAGTGATACCTAATATCTGAAGTTACATTTTAACTATTTTTAGTGTATTTCACTTTTAGAGCAAACAGTACAGCATTACAGAAGTTAGTTATTTAATAATTATACACTATATGCCTCAATTTGGAACAGGTGAATTTTTAATGTACCTTTATTAAATTTATACCATTTATTTATAAATCCCATTTGCAACTAAGCAAAGATAAATGATATAACTAAAGGAATTTTATGATAAATATGCAAAATAAATATAAACTTTTAATATTTATATGTAATAATATTTTGTTCACTTAATTTGTATAAAATAGTCAATAGTTTATATCTAAAGTAATGGAATCTTTTCATGCTTGAGCATACAATAAGAATATTTTTTGTAAATATAAACATTTAAAAATAAAAATGCTAAAAGTAATAATACAAGGAAAATGAGATAATTTGCAGGTTTTCTAATTATATCTCTCTTATCAACCTTGAAGTAAATGAAAAGATAATCAGCTTTAGTAATTAAAAATTAATTTGCAGAATATTCTTGCATTTGAGTCAATACATTTCAAATATGGGTTTTGGTATAAGTTAGTTGTTACTGCATAACACAGCATTTCAAAATTTAACAGCTAACGATTTATTTAGGTTGTGATTCTGTGAATTTTCTGGCTGAGTTCAGCTTGGTGGTTTTCCTGGTTGAGGCTGGATTTTCTCATTTATCTGTTGTCGGATGCATATCCGCTGTGGGTTGGCCTTCACTGATCTTAACGCCTCTCTCTTACATTTCTGGAGCCTTGGCTGAATTAATTGGGACAATGTGGTTCTTGTTTTCAGTCTCTTATGTATAGCAGGCTAGCCCAGGCATCTCATATGGGAGCCAGAACTCCAAAAATGCAGAGTGGAAGCAAACCAGGCTTAGTCCTGCAACACCATTATTTCTGCTACATTCCATTAGACAAAGAAAATCAGAAGGACATACCAGATTTAAGGGGAAGAATACTAGATTCCATCTCTCAGTCGGAGGAAATGCCAAGTCATGTAAAGGGTATAGATAAGAAAGAAGTGAAGTAGCTGCTCATTTTCTGGAACTTAATACAACTGGAAACAGAATTTTCTATTAGGAAAAAAAACAAAGAACAAAAACGGAAGAAATAGCTATGATAAACAGAACATATCGGAGAATAAAAATTTGGATAGAGGCTCTATTCATGAAATAACAATTTCAAGTTGAAAGCAATCATCTTGTATTTAGGCTTCCTTAAAATTAATCTAAACAACTATTACAGCTATAATTTTAAATCTGTTGTAATATTTGCAATAGTAGCAACACACACACACACACACACACACACACACACACACACACACACACACACACACACACTCCTTACTGGGAATGCTGCTCTAAAATGCAGGTAAATTTGACTGGCTGTTTAATAATTTTTATGATTTTACAAACTCAGCTTAAGGTTTAACAGTTTTATTCTAACGGAGCTTTCCTTTTTTCCCCACTACATCTTTTTCTTCTCAGATTCAGTGAATCTAATCAAATGTATATTATCATTTATTTCTCCTTCCATTTGTCTCAAAAAACAGAAATTTGGTATTAAAGTGAATTTGAAGCTAGATATATCTTTTATCTATCAACTATCCTTGAATAAATAATATCAAGTTATGAAAAAAACACGTAAACTAGACAAATAATAACAGGACATTAAAACCACATTTTGACCCCAATATTGGTGAATTGATTTTAGGCTGCCATAATTCCCAAATTATGTTTATTTCTCATTGACCTAATAGATTCTCAGTAGTTTAAATGGGACTGAGAATTCTTCTTTGTGTGTACATCAAACTGAGGTTCTCAGAGACTGACACTTTCTAAGTTACTTCTGATTATAGAGGCTTCAGATATGTTAGGAAAAAATGAAGAACTGGAAAAAAAGGCAATATCAAACATATTTGAAATGTTGATTATATCAAAAAATATCTTTAACACAAAAGGATACGGAAGGCAATATATGTACATCACTCTAGCTATGGTATCAGGATGTATAAAATTATGAATTCATGGTGCACACAGGCAGTGTGATCATTTAGATTTTAAATGGAAAGTGTCATGACGAAGAACTTCTTTCAGTTCTGTGCTTGTCCCTCAGAATGGGTCTATAGCATAAAGGAGCTTTTTGATCCAAAGTCTGACGCAAAGCCCCTTACAAATGTTCCACTTGAACCCTGAATGATCCCTTATATCCATCCACCTGTGATTTTCATTTATCTAGACATAAAATGGGCATTTATTTAGAGATTTCACATGATTTATTTTGTTGTTGTTGTTTGTTTTTGTTTGTTTTTGTCTGTTTGGTTTTCTACATGATTTCTTTAAGCAACATGTTAGAGGAATGTTTTCAGGGTCAGCCGATGCATTTTAGTAACAAAATGTATTAGTTGAAGAAAATAAAACCTTCGGGGTGCCTGGGTGGCTTAGTGAGTTAAGCCTCTGCCTTCAGCTCAGGGTTCTGGGATGGAGCCCTGCATCGGGCTCCCTGCTCAGCAGGGAGCCTGCTTCCCCCTCTCCCTCTGTCTGTCTCTCTGCCTACTTGTGATTGTTCTCTCTGTCAAATAAATAAATAAAAAATCTTTAAAAAAAGAAAACAAAACCTTCAAGTACTGTAAACAGAAAGTTAGGGGTAACTTTCAATAGTAATAACTGATGGCAAAGAAGAATTTTATCTTGACTTGCCTGCATGATGGAAGATTTTCTCCTCTAGTTGCCTGGGATTGCTTAAAAAAGTTCTAGAGCTAGAATTTTGATGAGGGGAAATGTCTTTATTAATGGAGTCGTATATATATATATAATGGATGGATATACACACACACACACACACACACACACATATATATATATATATATATAGAGAGAGAGAGAGAGAGAGATATTAAATTTATCTATTAGATGGCCTGGTCAGGTGTCATCTGTCTCTAAATGGTCTATGAGCTCTAGGCTAGGAATAGCATCTAAGACAAAATTGTTTAAAGAGGGAACTGCTATCTACAGGAATGATTTTGAAAACACAAAGCTAATACATTTCTTCCTAGTTTTCAATGTGTGTTCATAAATATCTGTGTTAGTTATGGATTAAAAATATTTTGGAATAAAGTAGTATTTTTATAATGTATTATGCACAAATGTTGCTAAGTTAGAAGATAGTAGATCTGGCTTTTAAAGATTTTATTTCTTTATTTGAGAGAGAGAGTGCGAGGATGCAGGAACAGGGAGAGAAACAGGCTCCCTGCTGAGCAGGGAGCCCAACTCCAGCTTGATCCCAGCACTCTGGGATCCTGACCTTAGCCAAAGGCAGACACTTAACAGACTGAGCCACCCAGGTGTCCCTAGATCTGGTTTTCAAGTCTGCAACTAAAAAATGTAAGCAATTAGGCCTATAGTTTCCTTGTCTGTAAAGGAGTATAGAGATAGTTTCTACTGACTACATTCTTAATATGATACTATATTCTTAATATGATAAAAAAGTGTTATCTGATGGATTAGTTTGTAAAAAGGTACAAAGTGAGATACAAGTGAGATTATCAGTCTAAAATTGGAATAGAGGTAGGCATATATATGGTAAACACATGGGAAACATAAGAACATCAAATGATGAAGCAAATGTTAGCCAATGGAGTGGGGAATAAATTTGGTAGAGAAACATATTGGACATGAAGGTATTGAGGCCTAACTTTCAGCTTGAAATAATTCATTTTAAGTTAAATTGGTCAATTAATTTTTGTAATTATTCCCAGGTATGTTCAATTTCTTAAATGGCTTCTGATCTTTCTTATGTGAAAGAGCACCATATCTAATGTAGGTCTTTTGTGAACTGTCCCTCACCAACAATTTCTACTTCGTTTTAGCCACATTGTTGCTTATAAATAGCTAAAAAATATAACTAGTTGCATTCTCAACAGAAAAGATCATGTAAATGTTGTTTCTCCACATAATCACTTTACTTTCAACTGAAGAGCTTTATGAGTGGTTTCAGTTTGTCTCACAGAATAACAAAAAGAGGTATTGGAGATTCTCAAGTGAAATAGGCATTTTTATTTTTTTTATGCAAGTGATAGTGAAGAATAATATGCCTACTAATACAATTTGGCGTCCTGTCTTTGATTTGTGTGAGGTGCTGGTAATATTTTCCACTATTGCTTTTGCATGATCAGTTGCAAACCTCAACACAATGAAACAACATGGTTTGGACCTCACAGAAGCCCTGGGAAAGTGTCAGGGACTCTTTGGGATCCAGAGAACACGTTTTGAGAAACTGCATGAGAAGAATTTTCACAATTATTCTTTTTCTGTTGCTCTTCTTCAATCTCCCAATCTGCCTAGGAAATCTCGGACACGTTTTCAAATATACTTACAAAATCTCTTGCCATAAGAAATCTTCTCTGACACATCTGTTACCATCTTCATAGTACCATGTACTTTCCTTTGAGATTCTCATAATAGTTGGAATTTCTCATTAATTTATTTCCCATTTGAATTTTTCATCTTCTAAGAGATCACAGATCATAACATCAAATAACTGAAGCCCAGAGAGTTCATGCATAAAATCATTGAATTGGACAGTTTTTGGGATGGAGGTAGCAGACAGAATAATATCGAAGTGAGAAGTGCATGATACTCTGTCAAAAGACCTTCAAATCCTTTCCCTTAGGGGCATGGCGACCTGTTGAAAGTCAACGAAAGTAGATATTCAAGACAAGGACTCCAGTGCTTCAGTTTAGAATAACATAAGAGCACATGTATTGTGCATACATGTGTGTGTATGTGTGTGTGTGTTAGTATTACTCCAGCATCTAGCACTGTGCCGTAAAGATGTTGAATCCTAAGATAAGTTTAATTAATAAATGAATACTACTATTCTTGTTACTTAGAAAATTATTAAGATGTGAATACATAGAGAATTTGGGGTTTAAGATGGTAGAATAGTGATTCCAGGTGGATCAGTGGACTAGGATCATAAATTTTAAGTGAATTTCAGAGAAATAAGTTACAGTTGGAGGCAAGAAAGGTCAACTATGATGTTGATAACACTAAGTGCCTGCAGGGTTTTGAAAGAATCAAAAACTGAAAGTTCAACAATTATCAGAATGGCTAATGATAGTTGCATATTTTTCCTTTATTTTTCCTTACTTCTATAGCAAATAAACTTGATCCCAAGTTCTACACTTCATGTGCTGATTATAGCAATATTAAAAAAAATTGAGGGGTTGAGAGGGAAAAAAAAGAAATGTTGTAATTTGGGCAATAACATGGAGACCAGAGAATTTACATCTATATTCTAAAACATATTCATGTCCCTCAATTAGTGGAGCTGAAGTTTAAGAACATTACCAGGGATTATTATTCCAAATTCCACTTAAATTTCAGGCTACTAACACTCATAAACATGAGTTATGTGTACATAGTAGAGAATGCTAATTTTATGAGAAGACTGAAGTTGGAAATATGCTTCACACTGTTATGAAAGCCAACTGGTAGAAGGTGAGACGGATTGGGGAGGGTTTGTGCTTTGGTGAGTGCTGTGAAAGATGTAAGCCTGATGATTCACAGACCTGTACCCCTTGGACAAATAATAAAAATAAAATTAAAAAAAAAAAAAAAAAGAAGGTGAGACGGATGTAGAAAATATTGATCTATTCCTTTGATAACATAGATAGAAGAAGAAAAACCTTTAAAAGCAATTTCCCATTTCTATACTTTTTAGCCTCTGTTTTGACTGAATGTGTAATTTTATTTCCAGAGACAAAATGGCTGTTTCATGTTCCCAGTCCATGGTGAACTGAGATGGTATGCAAATCTCTGACATAAACACAAACAATGAAAGATAACTTATAACCAAAAATAATTAATTGCTTACCATTTTGATCAATATACAGTTAAACATGCTACTAAGCATATTAATATAAACATATATAATATTACTATATACATAATATAAATATAAATAATATCCTAAAGGGATTTACAAAAACTCTATGCCCAGTTTATGCTTTCATTTTTTTAAAGATAATTATTTATTTATTGATTGATTGATAGCTCATGAGTTGGGGGAGGAGTAATGGAAGAAAGAGAGAATCCGAAGCTGACTCCACACTGAGAGCTCAGGAGCTCAAGACGGGGCTTGACCCCAGGATCCCTGGATCATGCCCTGAGTCAAAATCAAGAGTTGGATGCTTAACTGACTGAGCCACCCAGGTGCCCCATCCTTTCTTTTAACATAAATGTTGATTGCAATAAACTCTTCCCCATTTCTCTTTTTTATTTACTACTGTATTGGGCTAACCATTCATACCAAGTCATATAATACTGCGCCATGAATTTAATGACTGTATCATACTCAACTGCCTGTGTATGCCCTAATAATTTAATCATTTTTCTACTGATAGACATTTTGGGTTTTCTTTTTTTTTTTTTTTTTTAAAGATTTTATTTATTTATTTGACACAGAGTGAGAGAGAGATTACAAGTAGGCAGAGAGGCAGGCAGAGAGAGAGAGGAGGAAGCAGGCTCCCTGCTGAGCAGAGAGCCCGATGTGGGCCTCGATCCCAGGACGCTGAGATCATGACCTGAGCCGAAAGCAGAGGCTTTAACCCACTGAGCCACCCAGGCGCCCCATTTTGGGTTTTCTTAGACTTTTTTCTACCTTCAAGACTGCAACAGACAACATTAAAAACCTGTTATTACTATAATACCTGTGTTTGTTATATTGCCTATATTATCTGTGTATGTTATTACACACATGTAATAAGTATATTAGAAGCATGATCCTTTAGATGTATACCTATTCAATCAAAAGTAATATTTATTGATTTTTCAAGATTTACCAAATAGACCTGTAGTGTATGTTATATTAAATTACAAACCTATGTCAAAAAATAAATGTACCTATTCTGGCATACTTCAAACCAAAAATGTATATCTGAAAGTTTGGTTCTTTGTAATGTTAGCTTTTATAATTATGCTTCTGGTTGCATTTAATTGACAGATGAACTTAGAAAAATTAACTTCTCCACAATATTAAATTGTCCAATCTATGGAAATTGTACATCTTTTCCATTATACATGTCCTCTTTTCCATCAGTGATAGCTTCAATATAGAGTTCTTGCATATCTTGTTAATTACACCTAATATTTCATGCTATGTAAAACTGTACTTCTTAAAAAAATAACAATTTTCAATCCTCTTTTGTTCTGATATTGTAATGGTGATTTTCGTGTATTTCTTTCATTGCTACTGTATTTGTTATTTGAGATTCTTCTATAAAGATGATTTGTTCCTTCTTTGCCATTTACTTATTTATTGAGTTATTTATATTTTCTGGACTCATGGATATTTCTTTTATTCTTTGTTTTATAAGCCAATATTATCACTATTTGTTTTTTAATTGTTCTAACTTTGGTCATTAAGAGCACTTTCACATTGGCTACTGTGTTCACTTGGCAGCTCCATTTTTTTTTGTTTTTAGCTCTTCTTTATTTTCTGATACTACAAGATGCTCTATACTCATCCATTCCAGTCTTAGCTCTAGAATCAGCCATTTTACTAATGAGAGTTCATTCCTTTTTCTTTGAATAATTCTATGTATAAATGAAGATTTGGTCATGGATATATTCCTTGTTACCAGGTGTCACTGCTTTTAGGTACTCTCAGAGGACAGTTAAGAAATTGATATGTGTTCATATGCACATTCACAGTATATACACACATATGTGATATATATACATAAATATCACATATATATGCCATATATATATACACACACACTTATTTTAATATCTAAAACAAGATCACAGAATTCACATCTCCATATCTTGTAATCTGTAATTTATAACTTCTTCCTCTGATAGTGAGAAACCTAGCTCTCATTTGCTATAAAATATTTATATATTGTTCACTCTACTACATATTTTTGAAGGAATTACACAATTAATAACCTTATCTGTGTAAGGAAAAATGTATACCCACTAAAGTACAGGACATGCATATAATACTTTTATCTTTAGCCTTACAGACATAGCTAAAACACTGTTTTCCAAATACACGTGGGTGAGCTCCTTCCTTTCTTTCTACCTTCAGTGTGGCTGAAGTCCCATTTGAAATAGAGCTCATTCATAATAGCTGCATTACATACTGAAGTGTGACAGAATTCTGCCAGAGGTTTTTGTTTTTTGTTTTGTTTTATATATACTAAAGTTCCCTCTTTGTAGTGCATTGGTCAAATACAGAGGATCATGTATTTGTCGTCACAGTGCCGCACAGAATTATCCTATCACCCTAAAATTCCCTTGTCTGGTGTTTTATAGTAATCCCCACATCCTTCCCCCAGCTACTGGTAACTGACTTGTTTTCATCCATATCGTTTGTCATTTCAAGAATAACATATAAGGGTGCCTGGGTGGCTCAGTGGGTTAAAGCCTCCGCCTTCCGCTTAGGTCATGATCTCAGGGTCCTGGGATCAAGTCCCGCATCGGGCTCTCTGCTCAGCAGGGAGCCTGCTTCCTCCTCTCTCTCTGGCTGCCTCTCTGCCTACTTGTGATCTCTCTCTCTAACTGTGTCAAATAAACAAATAAAAAATCCTTAAAAAAAGAATTAACTATAAATGAAATCATATAATTTGTAGTCTGTTGGTTTGGGTCTCATTTCACTTAGCAACCTTCATTCAAGAGTCATCCATTTGGTTATGAGAGTCAGTAGTTTATTCCTTGTTACTACTGTTCAGTCGTATTCTGTTGTATAGATGAACCAGAGTTTGCTTTCCATTCACCTGCTGAAGACTACTTTGTTAATTCCAGTTTGGGCAATTATGAATAAAGCTGCTATAAACATTCTTGAACAGGTCTTCGGGTAAGTGTTTTTGATTCACTTGGGTGAATTCTTGGGACTGGAGTTGCTGGATATTAGGGCTAACATATGTTTGATTTTTACTTAAAAAAAAATCTCCAAGGCTGTTTTACAAAGTATCTGTACTATTTTGCATTCCTCTCAACAATGAATGAGATTTCTGGTTACTCTAACTCTTCACTAGCATTTGTACTTTCAGATTTTAAAATATACATATATTTTAACAATTTTAATAGATGTGCAGTAGTTCTTCATTGTGGTTTTAATTTGCATTTTCCTGATTAATGGTATTGAGCATCTTTTCATAATCTACTTTATGTTCAATTTTATATAGTGTTTCGTATATATGTCTATAATCATTTTTTGAATATATATATTCAATTTTTCCAGCAATATTTCTTGATATATATTTTTCCTCTTTGTAAAAAATTGAATTCATTCAAGTTTATATTTTTCTGAGCTATACGTATTACTCCACTGACCTTTTCTCTTTTCCTTCATCAAAGCCACACTGTATTTAGTATTTACTTTGGCTTTATAGAAATACCAAAAATCAGGTAGAGTTAGTCCCACTTTGTTCTTCTTTATCAGAATTGTTTTCCAGAATTTTTTGGCTCTTTTAGTTCATTTACCTTTCTTTATAAACTTCAGAGTCAGCTTCTCAATGTCTACAAAATGCTTGTTGTGTTTCTGAATGGGATTATTTTGAATCTGTAGATCCAACTGGGAAAAATGAAGACTTCCAACATTAACACTGCATATCATACTATTTATTGAGATCTTTTATTTCTGTTACCAGCAACTTTTATTTTTTTGCATATGAATCTTCCACATATTTTGTCAGATACATACCAAAATGAATCCTTTTCTTTTGGCGCTATTGTAAAGGATATATATATTTTTTTTTTAAATTTCAAACTCAAATTGTTCATTGCTTTTAAATAAGAATGCAATTGACAGCCTTGATTATTTGTTTTTTGGGTGTTGAGTTTGAGAAGTTCTTTATAGATCTTGGATATCAGCCCTTTGTCTGTAGTGTCATTTGCAAATATCTTCTCCCATTCTGTGGGTCACCTCTTTGTTGAACAGACAGTTCCCCAAAGAAGACGTACAAATGGCTAACAGACACATGACAGACTGTTCATCATCATCAGCCATCAGGGAAATTAAAATCAAAACCACACTGAGATAGCACCTTACACCCATTAGAATGGCACAAATTGACAAGGCAAGAAACAACACATGTTGGAGAAGTTGTGGAGAAAGGGGAACCCTCTGACACTGTTGGTAGGAATGCAAGTTGGTGCAGCCACTTTGGAAAACAGTGTGGAGGTTCCTCAAAAAATTAAAAATAGAGCTACCCTATGATGCACCAATTGCACAACAGGGTATTTACCCCAAAGATACAGATGTAGTGAGAAGGGCCATCTGTACCCCAATGTTCATAGTAGCGATGTCCATGAGAGCCAAACTGTGGAAAGAGCCAAGATGCCCTTCAACAGATGAATGGAGAAAGAAGATGTGGTCCGTATACACAATGGAATATTAATCAGCCATCAGAAAGGATGAATATCCAACTTTTTATCAACATGGATGGGACTGGAGGAGATTATGCTGAGTGAAATAAGTCAAGCAGAGAAAGTCAATTATCATATGGTTTCACTTATTTGTGGAAAATAAGGAATAGCACAGAGGACATTAAGAGAAGGAAGGGAAAAATGAAGGAGGGAAATCGGAGTAGGAGACAAACCATGAGAGAGTATGAACTCTGAGAAACAAACTGAGGGTTTTAGAAGGGAGGGGCGTGAGGGTATGGCGAGCCTGGTGGTGGGTATGAAGGAGGGCACGGATTGCATGGAGCACTGGGTGTTGTACGCAAACAATGAATCATGGAACACTGCATCAAAAACTAATGCTGTATTGTATGGTGACTAACGTAACATAAACACAAAAAAAAGAATGCAACTCACCATTACTGACTTTGCATCATGTGATCTTGCTACACTACCTTGTTAGTTTAAGGTGCCTTTTTATACACCTTTAGGAATTTTCTGCATGTCAAATCATGTCACCTGTTAACATAGATAGGTGTATTTCTTTTACTAAAATATTTATTTTTAAATTAATAATTTTTGAGCAGTTTTAGTTTAACAGAAAAGTTGAGCAGAAATTACAAAGTTCCTATACAAACATTTCCTCTCGCACCCTTAGTTACCCTTATTGTTAACATCTGGTATTAGTGTGGTATATTCATTACATTTGATGAGCCAATATTGATACATTACTATTAAGTAAGTTCTGTAGTTTGCATTTGGGTTTACTTTTTATGTTGTACATTCTGTGTTTTTACAAATGGATAGTGACATATACCTGCCATTACAGTATTATTTAAAATAATTTCATTGCCTTAAAAATCCCTGTGCTCTATCTATTCAACCCCCTCTCCTTCTGCTTGAACCACTGCCAACCACTGATCTTTTTGCTGTGTTTATAGTTTTGACCTTTTCAGGATGTCATAGAATTGGAATCATAGAGTATTTAGTCTTTTCAGATTAGCTTATTTCAGTTAGAAATATGCAACTTAAAGTTCTTCTTTGTCTTTCTTACTTTGATAACTCAATTTTTTATCACTAAATAATATCCCATTGTATGGTTGTAGCAGAGTTTATTGATACAACCATGAAAGGATATCTCACTTTCTTCCATGTGTTGACAATTATGAATTAAAGCTGCTATAAACATTCTTTTTTGTGTGTCTATGTGTGGACATAAGTTTTCAACTCACTTAAGTAAATATCAAGGAGTGTAATTACTAGATTTTATGGTAAGAATTTTGTCAAGATTGCATGGTTTCATTTTGTAAGAAACTGCCTATCTATCTCCCAAAGTGATTGTACTACATTCACTCCCTCTGGCAATAAATGAAAACTTACATTGCTCCATATCCTCACCAGCATTGGGTGTTGTCAGTTTGGAGCATTTAGCTAATAGAATACGTGTGTAGCTTTATGGTTTTTAATTCTTTTTCTTGCAATATTGCAGTGGGTAGGTCCTGAAAGACAATGCTGAATAGAAGTGGCTTGAGGACATCATTGACTTATTCCTAATCTCAGGAAAAGCAGTGTTCTTTAAACAGTAATTTTAGGCTTTATTAGTTTTATAAAAGTTTCCTGCATTATATTGATTTATGAAAGTTTATTTCTATTCCTACTTTGTTAATTTATTTTTATAAATGGATGGTGAATTTTGCTAAATATGTTTTCTGCATCTATTAAAATGATTGCATGTTAGATAAATAATGGAAGTTAATACATAGTGCAAAATTATACACGTAATTACATAATGCAAGGTTAAGTATTAGCACTTTCAGCATCTCTCAGAATCTGAATGAAGTCTAAAAGACAAGACAGTTAGATCAACCACTTTTTGATGATTGTTTGAAGGTCTGCACTTGAATTTCGATTATCTGTTACTTGGTCCTTCCCAAAATTGCTCTTTCCACAGTTATACAGTTTTGATTAATTTTACTCATTTCAACTGAAACATTTCATAGTATTGTCTTCTTTTTTTGTCCTAACATAACTTTTGGACCATTGGAACATGTTTAACGCCTTTTTTCTAAATGTATGCCTTTAAATATATAAAGATAATGGCATATATGCCACTAAATTCTGCTTCTATTCTAACCTGTACTTTCTAAAGTAAAGTTACTGATCTTATTCCTCTAATTCAAACAAAAAGCATAAAGCAAATTTAACTATTTAGTAAGGCAATTATAAATCTACTGATTTGAATAATTTATATATTATACCCTGAATATTTCTTCTAACATTGAAACTAAACTAGACACTGGGAAGTTGGAGTGTGGTTCAGAGAAAACATACCTCTGTTAATATGGTAAACAAAACAAAACAAAACAAAGCAAAACAAGTGTCTCCATGTTCTTCCATATGCTACAATTCAAATAATTACACATCACCCAACAGGAAATACTGACCACCTCTTTTTGTCTCAGTTTAAAAAAACAGTTTTGGATTAAAAAATGATTATGTGATTTTTCCTTTATGTCATCTTTTTTCCTAAGATTTTATTTATTTATTTATTTATTTATTTATTTATTTATTTATTTATTTATTGAGAGAGAGAAGGAGAGTACAAGCAAGGAAGAGAGGCAGAGGGAGAGGGAGAACCAGACTCCTTGCTCAGCAGGGAGTAACAAGCCGGGCTCAATCCCAGGAACCTGGGATCATGACTTGAGCTGAAGGCAGGCTTAACTAACTTGAGCCATCCAGTCAATCCTTTACATGTCTTTATTATATTATATATCATTGATCAATTTTCAAATGTTAAACTATTGTTGAACTTTTTGGATAAAACTCAATTACTCATTATATATTATTTTTTCTCATATTTTTTCATTCACTTTGCTAATTTTTGAGGCATTTTGTGTCCAGGTTCAAGAAATATATTTCTGTGTATATTACTTTTCTTGTAATGTTTTTTGTCTCATTTTGGTATAGATGTAATGTTGGCTTCATAAATGGCTTATAATGTACTCTCCCACCTCTATTCTTGGCAGGCATTGATAAAAGAGTAACTTTTCTTCCTTGAATATTCCATAAGAATTTGCATGTGAAATTACCTGGGCCTGGAAGTTTCTATTTTGGTAACTTTTGTATTGGTAAATTACCATTTTGGAAATATTTTAAAATTCCCATTCAGGATTATTCATGTTATCTACTTCTTGGGTCAGTATTGGTAGTCTCTTTCTATGAATTGAGACATTTCATCTATGTTTTTAAAAATTCTGGCATAAGGTTGTTTGAGTATCCATTTTTTTTCTTTTAGTGTTTTGAAGGTCAGTAATGATGTTTTCTGTTTCATTCTTAATATTGGCAATTTGTTTCTTCTCTCTTTTATATACTAGATTCAAGATCTGTTTTTTAATTTTCTTTCTCATCTAAGAAGCAGAAGCAAATTGTGGGATAAATGATATGAATTGATTGTGTAAATATTTTGTTTCACACTACTATAAAACTCCAGAAGAGTGATCTGGGGGGAAAAGACCTAGAAATATGTAACTATGTAAAACACAATAACTAGCATGCTAAAACTTTCATAGTTTTTTTTTTAATTTGGATGTTTTCATGTCATTTCCTACATAGTATTTTATGTCTTTTATATAGTTAAAGCCCAGCAACTCAGTAACACAAATAAAAATATAGGATCACAAACTTTAAGTAATGAGTTCACAAAAATATTGTTGGGACTTGGAGTAAAATGAATTTATAACCAAATTCTCTAATTTCAGGTGTTTTATCTTATTTTTTCTGATACTAAATGTTATACACTATGCATACATAAATTTAGGGCCAACTATATATTATTGTTAGGGATTGTACTGCATTCAACTAATTAAAGAGTAAAATGTATTCTTTATGATAAATAAAACTAGATATTGACAATTGAGAGTACAAAATTAATTGTAATCCAAAATAGGGTTAAAAAAACAAACAGCGGGCACCTGGGTGGCTCAGTGGGTTGAAGCTTCTGCCTTCAGCTCAGGTCATGATCTTAGGGTCCTGGGATTGAGGCCCACATCGGGCTCTCTGCTCAGCAGGGAGCCTGCTTCCTCCTCTTCCTGTCTCTCTGCCTGCCTCTCTGCCTACTTGTAA
Organism: Ailurus styani; assembly: GCA_002007465.1. Classification (NCBI taxonomy): domain Eukaryota; kingdom Metazoa; phylum Chordata; class Mammalia; order Carnivora; family Ailuridae; genus Ailurus; species Ailurus styani. The sequence continues at coordinate 3,318,665 of LNAC01000130.1, read as the reverse complement.
TCTCTCTCTGTCAAATAAATAAAATCTTAAAAAAAATATATAAACAGTAAAAAACCCAACTCATAATTAGCAGCAATGATGGGGTGGGGCCATCATTTGTGAGGCTTCCCTCTGGGAACCCCATCAGGTTCTCATGGTGAGGATCTTAGAAAGATCCCAATAGAAAGGGGGGAAAGCAGTCATTATGAAATCCTCATGATCCTTCTCATTAACAAATACCTACTCTCTAGGAGGAATGACTTCACCAGAGAACAGTACTGAAAACTTACCCCAATGGTAGAAGAAATTCCTACTGACTTCAACATTCCTCTGCTTTTCTATTTCATCTAAGGAGGAAAAACCAAAAACCAAAAACCAAAAACCAAACCAAAACAAAAAAAACAAAAACAAACCAAAAAAAAACCAAACTCACCACCACCAACAAAAAACTCACATAATCAACAGAGGAGGGGCTTTAAGGACATAACTGGGAATTCTGTAGCCAGTGTACAAGTAGGAAGAACAGAATAAAAATCTGTACCCTAGAAAAGTGATAAGAAACACTTACAAAGGTTACCTCCCAAACAATAGTTCCATGAAAAATGCTAAAAGAATTTAATCCAGGATTATAGAACATTTCCTTTCCTCAAACCTTCTGACAGAAGTCAGTGCAATGATAGTTAATTAGAGAAATACCTGTAAGACAAAGACTTCTGAGGAGGAATACAAAGGGAAAACTCAAGCCAAGATTGAAAATGAAAGCAATACTAGAGGAATTTAAATCCTCTGTTACTTACAGCTACAACAAACATTAAATATAGAACACACTTAGCCAGATTAATGTAAGTCCTTACACTAGGGACCTATTTATCTCAGCTCTAATTACCTAACACAGTATGATGACTTTCAACAAAAAAATTATAAGATATTCATTCCAAAAGACATACTAATTTTTAAAATTTAAAAATCTGCAGATTTCTTGTCTGAAGAGAAAAAGCAATCATCAAAACCAGAGTTGGAAATGACATAGATGTTGGATTTCTCTGACAAGAAATTTAAAATAATTATGCTTAGTACATTAACTGATCTAATGAAAAAGGTAGATACTATGCAACACCAAATGGATGATTTCAGCAGAGAATTGGGAACAATAAGAAAAAATCAAAAGAAAATCCTGTAATAAAAAAATATTAAAAGCCACTGAAACAGAAGGAATGCCCTAATGAGCTCAATAATAGATTTTAAAACAACTGAGGAAAGAACTAGTGAGCTTGAAGACAGGTCCAGTAAACTTACCAAACTAAAACTAAAGAAAAAAATGAAAAAAAAAAATCAAAACAGATTAGGACATCCAAGTGTTGATGAAAAAGTCAAAGGTTTATAGCCATAATTGTAATTCCAAAAGGAGAAGAAAGTGAAAATAGGGCAGAGGAATACTTGAAGCAATAATGACAGAACTTTATAAAATTAATATCAGGTGTTAAGTATACAACCTGGAAGCTCAGTGAACACCAAGAAAGATTACTACAAAATATAAACACACACACACACACGCACGCACATCTAGGCATATCATAATCAAACTGCAGAAATGAAAGAAAGTCAGACAGAAAAATCTTGAAGAAGACAGAGGAAAAGGACAAAACTAGAGAGGAACAAGAATGAGAACTAAAATGGACCTGTCATCAGAAACAATGCAAGCAAAAAGGGAGTGAAATAAAAATCTTTAAATGTTGAAGGAAAAACAAAAACCAAAAAAACCAAAAAACCCTGCCAACCTAGAATCATACATCCAGCAAAATTACCCTTCAAAAGTGAATAAGAAATACAGATTTTTTTTCCCTCAAAAAAAAAAAAAACTGAAAAAACTCATTATCGACATACCCGGCCTATGATAATGTCAAAAGAAGCATTTCATGTGGAAGAAAGTGGCATACATCAGCAATGTGGACCTATATAAAGAAAAGAAATGCAGTGAAAAAGGAAAACATAAAGGTAAAATAAAATTTTTATTTTCCTCATCTTCATTGATCTAGAAGATAATTGTTGGTTTGCAGCAATAACAGTAACAGTTATTAGATGATAGAATGTGGATATTTGACAAAAATAATAGTAAAATTACAAGAGATGAGACATACTGGGAATAATTGCTGTAAGATATCCACAGTACACTTACTTTAAGTCACAAAGTACTATTTCACCATAGACTTATGTTAATATTTTTTTTAAAGATTTTATTTATTCATTTGACGCAGAGAGAGAGATTACAAGTAGGCAGAGAGGCAGGCAGAGAGAGAGGAGAGAGGAGGAAGCAGGCTCCCTGCTGAGCAGAGAGCCCGATGCGGGCCTCGATCCCAGGACCCTGAGATCATGACCTGAGCCGAAGGCAGCGACTTTAACCCACTGAGCCACCCAGGCGCCCAAGACTTATGTTAATTTTTAAGAAAATATATTTTAAACTCTAGAGTAACCAGTCAAAAAGAGTATAATTTCTACAGCAAGAGGAGATAAAACAGAATGATGTAACACATTCCATGGAAACCTGAGAAGGAAGAAAAACAGGAAAAAGAAGTGAAAGAATAGATTAGATGAATGATTTAACACATAGGTCTTATAGATTCTGTAACAGTTCTGAATCAATACAGATCTATTCATAAAAGTATCATCCTCAAACAACTTATAAAATAATTAAATAATTTAAGTGTAAAACTGAAGTCACTTATATAAAAATTATATTGTTCAAGAAGCATTTATTTTAAAGCAATTAATGTTCTAAAAATAAGCATGTTTATAAAATCAATGATCAAATTTAACAGGTTCATTTAAACATGACCTAAGGATAACATGCTAAATACCTACAGGTATGAGTGGATCAGGTCTAGATGAGGAAGGTTCTAGAAATTGTATTTTATTCAATCCTATATGTAAACACTTCTAGGAATTCACCAAATATTCTGAGCTGTTGTGATATTCAAAGGTGAACAACAGTTAAACGTTAGCACGTAACAGACTGCAACTTGTCACAACAGATTATGATGTCTATAGAGACAGATTTGTTGCTAACACTTTATGTTGCTTACTTTTGATTTTTTTTTCAAAAAAAAAAAAACCACAACAATTTGTTAAAAGCTATGCAGTGGAAGTCTCTGAGAATCATACAACCTGTAAGCCTGAGGGAGGAGGTAAATTCTTCATCTGACTTTGTCAAACAGAACCTCCAAGGAATTGACAGAGAAAATTTTGAGCCTGTGTCTTCTTGCCTCAGAAGGAAGTAAAGAAGAAATCATACTCACCAAGCATTCACTTGAAGAGAAAAATAAAGTAGAGTGTACCACTTTTTTCCTAAGGACAAGGACAGATGCCTTTCTTCAAAGGAAGAGACAATGATTTTAAGTTAAAGGGAAACAGAAAGCATCGGGAGGAAAGTGTCTGTTGTACATACAAATAATGAAGGCACGTGGTTCTACCCTTATACATCTCAGCAGAGCAGAATCATCTCTTAAGAGTTCTTCCTGTCACCGGGGCCATTGGACTTAGAAAGCAATGACAAAATAATAGAAAACCACTGAGTTAAATGCCACTTTTGTCAAAATGTCATAAAGATTTTTTTTAAAGAATACCATTGGCGACCTATTTAAATTTTTATCTGCCTTAAAACATGTGTGACAACAAAAACTGAACATGCCTACCTGTCAACCTTATTTAACATTTTTTTGGAGGTCGGAGATAAAACATTGATATTTTATAGCATACTTGGACAGATAGTAGAATCGAGCTCTGGGAATAAGGATATGGGGTTTGATCCCTGAATTCTGAAAAAGTTCACACTGTAATCTCCCTTTTCATTCATTGCTCTTTTTTGGTAAAATAGTGAAACTGTGTGTATTAACTAAATGGATGAACTAAATTAACATCCTTCTGCTTTATTAGAAATATTGGAAGACAAATGATGAATATACAAATAGAATAATATTTTTATTTTATTTTTAATTTTTTATTTGAGTGTATTTGACACACAATGTTCTGTTAGTTTCAGGTGTACAACTTAGTGACTTGACAAGTTCATACATTATTCTATGTTCACTGCAAGTATAGTTACTATGTGTCCCGCTACATCACTATCACAGTGTAATTGACTGCATTCCTTATGCTCTCTTTATTCCCAAGACTTATTCAACCCACACCTGGAAGCCTGCATTTCCCTCTCCCCTTCACCCATGTTGCCCATCCCTCCATTCCCCTGCCCTGTGGCAACCATCAGCTTGTTCTCCATATTTACAGGTCTGATTCCACTTTCTGTTTGTTTATTCTTTTATTCTTGTTTTTTAAATTCTGCTTATGAGTGGAATCATATGGTATTTGTCTTTCTCAGTCTGACTTACATGGATGGGCCTTGAAGGCATTATGCTCAGTAGAATATTTTTTAAACATTAATCTGTTAGTTTGATTACTGGATTCAATTATTTGCTATAAAATTTTAACTCAAATTTTAAAATTAAATCAAATTACTTTATTGAACTTTATTTTAGGGCCTGAATACTTAAAATAAAGGTATATTTTAAAAACATGACTTCCTAACCACAGTGCCTAAAATCTCTCCTAGCTTTGTAAATAAGATGAGGGAGATAGCACACAACTACAAAAACATTCCTTATGTTGCATTATCTGTTCCCATGTTTCCTCAGTATATACCAGGAGAGTGTGTTGACTCTGGAACCATTCTTACAGGTCTGTAAGCAATTAGAAATAAAGAAGACCTAACCATATCAAAAGTACACCATGTCACTGTTTGATAGTAGGTTTACTATTCTGTTAAAATGGCATGATAACTAGATGATGCCCCTGAATTTGGAACTCTTCTAATTTAAGCAACGTTAAGTCTACCTTGCAGTGAACTAAGACTATTTTAAAAATATAAATAAGTATGTATCTGAAAATTTATGGCAAAATCTATGAAAAATCAAGTGAGTCAAATGTTTTCTGAGATGAATATCAATTTTCAAAATTAACTTATAAATCAGGAGGAAATCTATACATGGAATAAATGCAAAATGTGGTGAATATACACTATTTAAAAAAATTAACCATGTGCTGATATTCTTGAGATGAACTCTATAAAAATAAGAGCAATTGATGAGAATTCTTATTCATGAATACTGGTTACAGTTTTAAAATGCATTTAACATATGTAATCAAGCCATCTATGAATGAATAATTATGATCAATGGCATTTAAATGAATACAATACCACTCAACATCAATAAAGGTTTTTATTAAATCCAATCTATAAATAATAATTAAATGAAAAAATAATTAGACTCTATAATTTGATTAAAAATCATAAGAAGATGGGAATAGTTCTAAAACATGTGCAGAAATTCAACACATATTCCCAAATTTTAAATTACATATAAATAAATAAATAAGTTCCTCAACATTTTCAACTACATATACCGGAAACTTTCAGAAAGCATTGCATAATGGTAAGACAACAAAATCTTCTCACTAAAAATTTTAAAGAAAAACATCTATTATTTTTCTTCTGTTAGTATTAGCATTTAATACTCAATGTAAATATGACAGGAAATTTTTTTAATTATAAATATTGGAAAGTGATCATTTAAGAATGATACACTAAATATATAGAAAATTTAAGAAAATCAACTGAAATGTACCACAACTAATAAAGTTCATGCTTAATATGGCAACATATTAGAAAGTCAGCTAATGAAATTCAAGAATTTCTTACACATGCATGTCAGTAACCTAAAATAATGAAAAAAAAAGGATCATTCAAAAAGGTAACAAAATAAATCAGTATCTGGGAATAAAACTACAAGAAACTCATAATTCATATAACTAGCATTAATGTAGATGAGAGGAAACACATCCTCATGTAATGTTGAAGAAGGTTAAATTGTGGATATTTTGCAGTAAGTGATTTATCAACATTTCTAAAAGCCTAGAGTGGGCATACTTACTGATAAATTATCTTACATAAATTAGTCTTAAAATATCAATCACTGATAAAATGGAGAGAAAATGAGTAGCTATCAATAGGAAAAATATGCAAAGGACATGAAAAATTTTACAGCACATTATTTAAAATTCCCAGTAACCCTACATAATAAGATAATGAACCTCAATCACAACTGAAATTTGGCAAGAGAAGACAGTTTATCGTTGCATTTTTTTGCAATAGTTTAAGTTTGAAAGTAAATATGTTCACAATAAAGGACTGGTTAATGAAAGCACAAAAATAGATAAAATGATATCTGATACACATATATCAAAAAGAAGAAGGTTGTTTTCTATTTCTGCAATGTAATTATCTCCCAGAGAAAGCAATAGGTTTAAAAGAAACAACCTGTAAAATATTTTCTAGAGACTATCTTTTATTTAAATCATAACCTATAAAATGTATACTTTGTTTTCATTTAGACAAAAAGTCTAGGAATTATCCTTGTGTGAGAAGAGAGGTCTGGGTTGAGAAGACTCTGAACTTTACATTGAAATAGCTTTGATTTTTTTAAATGTTTAATATGAAAAGACCACATGGGCAGCAAGTGTATTGGTTTTTTATGTGTGTGAAACAATTTAACAGAAATTTAATTCTCTCTGAAAAGTCTTTTCACAGAACACAGAACAACCCAGATAATGTTTGATAGAGTAGCTGGGAGGTGTGTGCACACTTGAGACCAGGAATTTGGGGGGTCATCTTAGAATTCTGCTTAGAACAACTTTTCACCTCTTTGTTTCCCTATTTCTCTCACTTGTCCTGCTCTCACTTGTTCTTCCTCTCTCTCCCTCTTCTCTATTTTTTTTCAATCTTTCTTTTTCCTAATTGAAACTATGACACCTACTGTTGCTTGTTCTCTTTTTTTCAGTGTTATCTATGAATTTCCTGCATTGAATGTATATTTTGTTATGTAATTAAAATACAGTAAATATTTTTATGGGGCGCCTGGGTGGTTCAGTGGGTTAAGCCTCTGCCTTCAGCTCAGGTCAAGATCTCAGGGTCCTGGGATCAAGCCCGCCTCGAGCTCTCTGCTCAGCAGGGAGCCTGCTTCCTCTTCTCTCTCTGCCTCCCTCTCTGCCTACTTGTGATCTCTCTCTCTCTCTCTTAAATAAATAAATAAAATCTTTAAATAAAAAAATAAAGTAAAATATTGTAAATATCTTAAAATCATAATCAAAAGCACAGACATGACTCTCCAAGTCAGATAATTTGTTAAAAAGGATAAAAAATGCAAGGGACAGAAGTATATTCAGTAACAAACATTATGTGTGTTCACATATACGAATACATTTAGGATTCATAAAGATAAAAAAAATTGATGAGATGATCTGTGGTGAAAATAGAGGATGTTATGAGTAGACATAGTATTTAAATCCTTTTTAATGATAAAAAGCTGATGATAAATTTTCATTAGCACTAGTGTATTAATATTAAAAAAGAAAACTAAGATAACAGAAGCACATGTTTATAACTGTTAACTTCTCTATATATCTTTTTTAGAGAACTGTATCATTTTAATTTTTGAGAATATCAAATTAAAATTTTTTAAAAAGAAGGAACTGATTTCAGTTCTTAATAGCATCTTTTTCACTTAAAGTTCCAGACTGAGTTTGTGATAAAGTTCTAGTTAATGGAATGCATCACTTAATTTCCACATACAGCCATTAATGGGTCTTATCTTTGCTCTGGTATTGCTGCTTATATTTGGTAGACTGTTTTGAATTTGTATAGGAAAACAGAACGTTTTTTTTTTTTTGCAATTAGTTACCCCTAACCCATCCCCATTCTAAATTAAACATAATAAAAATAAATAAATAGATAAAAATAAAGAAAGAAAAAAATTTAAAACAACAACAAGTTAACTTGCCCAAGACCACACAGACAGTAAGTGGCAAATCAAATCCACTCTTCAGAACCTCTCTTCATCACTGTTAAGCTCCACTGCCTCTCTTACCCACAGGATTGATCCACAGAATGATCTGAGAATAGGGACGTTTGTGTTTTGGACAAAGTCGTATGCTCAGCGGAACACTAAATAACAGTAAAAATAAAGTAAATACCATGCCATGAAATGGGTAAATCTTACAGACACAATGCTAAGCAAAAGAAGGTAGGCACAGGGTATTCGCTATATGGTTCTAAGATTAGTCAGTACTGTAAAAGTGAGAAGAGTGGTTACCCTTGGGGATGAGAGACAATGATGGAGACTCTGGGTGTTTAATTTGAGCTGCTTACACGTGTATGTACATTTGATTAGAAATCAAACAATATTTGTATGTGTTTCTTTTTACATATTAAACTTAAATAAAGTTAAAACCTTTTAACAAAAAGGTGATGGTACATCTTCCTCCATCTGCTTATGGAAAATGTATATTTCTTTTTTTTTTTTAACTGGCTTCAAAGAAATTGAAGTTAACATTAGTAGACTGTGAATATAAATACATGTATCATCATCCTTGGCATATTTGCTTCTTATTCAATTCTACTATATTTTATTCCATTTATTTTCTTCCTTTTTTGGGGGCAAGGGGACTGAAAAGACAAAATATTAAAAAGTCAGCAGGAAGATGTCATATATAAATGCACTATTTAATAAGCACTATTTAATAAGTGCTTAGGGGCAATCTTGATGAATATTTTATTTATTTTTTATTTTCTACTTTTGTTGACAGAGATACTGGGATAATGCAATCAAACTCATCATAGTTAGATTTCATATTTTTAAACTTTAACATCTCACTCACCACTGCCCATACTGAATATGAGAGAAGTAAATAGAGCCTTGGATAAAGCAGCCCTGCTCTAGGCATTTCTTTCATATCTTAGCCTCCAAACTCTCTAAAGGCTTCATCAGACCTCTTATACATATTATAGTTTACATAATTTCTTTGTGTACTAGTCACTATCACTGGGTAGTGAGTTCCAAATACTGGGTTCTGTCTGATGCTTATAGCAAATCACAGTTCATAGTCTCTTGACAATTAGTTGATGTTCAATATCTGCCTGCCAGCTATACTGAGATCCCTGCTCTCAGGTGTAAAACATTCTTGCGGGGCGCCTGGGTGGCTCAGTGGGTTAAAGCCACTGCCTTCGGCTCAGGTCATGATNGATCGAGGCCCACATAGGGCTCTCTGCTCAGCAGGGAGCCTGCTTCCTCCTCTCTCTCTGCCTGCCTCTCTGCCTACTTGTAATCTCTCTCTCTGTCAAATGAATAAACAAAATCTTAAAAAAAAAGCATTCTTGCATTGCTGGTAAAAGNTCTCTGCCTACTTGTAATCTCTCTCTCTGTGTCAAATGAATAAACAAAATCTTAAAAAAAAAGCATTCTTGCATTGCTGGTAAAACTCCTGGAACCACATTCTTTAAGAAGTCTTATATGGCATCTTATTATGGTAATATAATATAGTGGCATCAAGCACTTTACAAATGAGAAAGTGGATGGATGGATGGCTTTTCTGGTAAGACCATGTTATTTACTGTTCCATGACTTAAAGTCACCTTCTTCCTTTTCTTTCTTTCCTTGTTTTTTTCTTTTTTTAAGATCACCGTGTATTATCAGTAGTGTTTGTAATATCACTAATTGTGTTCTGGAAAACTTTCAAAACACTCAGTGCAATTTAATGGTATATTTCAAAATAATGAAATAGGACCCTAAACAATGATTCAAGCCTCAAAATTTATCATTTCCCCAACAAGAAACAGGAGTCAAGTGACCCGGTTACAGAGTTTACTCCACTATCCCATTAGCTAAATAAATAGACTATAAGATACTATCTAGTACTCAGCCTGACAAGAAAATGTAGATTATCAATTGTTTCCAAAACAGAGAATTGGGGCTTCAATTAGATTAAGAAATGTTACTGCTAGTTAAGAATTATAGGGAAATCGATATTTTATATTATAAACCTCAATGCTTTGGAAACCAATTGTGCACATTATCTTCTGATGCTTATAGAGAATTCATAACACTATATAAATCTTTTTTAATATTATGTGGCAGATATGAACTGCACTATAGCACAGAACTTTTGGCTGTTTTATTCTTTATGGCTATACTCAAAGACTAGGTGATTTATGACATCCTCATTGTTTAAAAGGAATAGTTCTATTGAGGAGTGGGGAAGAATCTAACATTCTAGGAAATGCAGGATCCAAAAATTTAATTCTGAGTTTTGTTTATTTCACTTATTGTTATAGAGGCATGGGACAATTTTTTTATTATTTTAGAGCTTTGTGGGGAAATTTCAAAATTATATATATTTTAAGCTGTCCTGTCTTGACAGGTAGCTCCTATCATTACAAAATAAGGTCTTTAAGTATTTCACAGGAGTTATGTACACAGACAAGTTAACACTAACTTTAGAACACTTATAGAAACTAATATTAGCCAGTAACTTGTGTGAAACACTTAATAACTTTTAACTTTTGTTTTCTCTTATCTAAAATTGTCATTAATGATAATACTTATTGGAAGAGGGTATGAGTATTCAACATGTTAATATCTGTAAAAATTCTGAACATACTGCTCATAATGGATAAAACCTAATGAGCGATAAGTACTGTTTGCTTGACCCAAGAAACAATATTCTATTTTAGTAAAATATATTTCTAGAACCTGCAAATCATAAATAAGTTATATGAATTCTAATTATATGAACAATAACTACTCACGCAATAACCAAAATTCAAAAAGTTGAATCTGCTTCCATGTTTTGATAGCTCCACCTACTTGAATATTAAGCACTAACTAAAAGTAATGATGTAAAAAATATCTATGCCAAAAAAAGTCAAAGGTATACTCTGTGAAAGAAGATCCAAAATGGGGCGCCTGGGTGGCTCAGTGGGTTAAAGCCGCTGCCTTTGGCTCAGGTCATGATCTCAGAGTCCTGGGATCGAGGCCCGCATCGGGCTCCCTGCTCGGCGGGGAGCCTGCTTCCTCCTCTCTCTCTCTGCCTACCTCTCTGCCTACTTGTGATCTGATCTCTCTCTGTGTGTCAAATAAGTAAAATAAAATCTTTAAAAAAAAAAGATCCAAAATGAAGTAAACATTGCTCAGAGAGTTACTCCAAATAGAGCTGAAAGGACATTAATGGTAAATACATATTGAAAGTTGTGCCTAAAGTATATTATGATAGATTGAATGAAGTAAACATTGCTCAGAGAGTTACTCCAAATAGAGCTGAAAGGACATTAATGGTAAATATATATTGAAAGTTGTGCCTAAAGTATATTATGATAGATTGATTTTTTTTTTAGGTGTGAAGAAAGGAGAAGGATCAAGATTGATTCCAATTTTTGTATGTGAACGACTGGAAAATAGACTTTCTCTTTCTTTATTGGGGAATAGCTGGTAAAGAACAGAATCAAAGGAGTTCTGAGAGAATGGAAAGTCAGAATTACTGAGGGAGAATAACTAGAAAGGAATTACAGATTAGGATATTTCATAAGTGATCTATCACTTCATACTGATAAATTTTATTAAATCACGAAAGATTTTTAATTACTGGAGACTATAACCAGAATAGTGTTTCAGAATGCCATATAGGTTGTAATGTAAACATACTGACAGAAAGGAACAATATGAGAAGAAAGAAAATAAGAAGCAAGAGAATGTTAGGATTTATGCTATGATGGAGGCAGGTGATAGTGTGAGGAGTAGGGATTCACTCATTTTATTTCTGCTAAGTAATTGCTGTACACAATTTCTTATGTTGTACACATTGTGAGGATAACAGAGAAAATATAACATGATTCTCCCATTAAAAAACTCAAGTAATTTACAAAGTTACTTGGAATCCTGATTATGATGTTTATTTTTCTTTAATCTAGGGTCTTACCAAGAGATACAGTTTTTTAAATAAGTTAACAGTATTTTTCTAAGCCAAATTTACTTATTATTCTACACAACTGACAAGTGATAACTTATAATATTAATTTACACATATACACACACGTAACTACTTCAATAAAAAAATCCATTCTGAATTAATACATTACATAAATGAAGAATCAATTTGAACTATTTCAAATTGTTAAAATATATCTAAATAAAGAACTGGAAAAAAAAAACCACAAGAATCTAGGCATTTATAGAAGAAGGAGAGTTAAAGATATCAGCAGATATTTCCTGACACCTGGATGAGAAGAGAACACAAGGGCTTCTGTGTGGGTCACTGACTAATTAAAAAAAAAAAAGTCCCATTTTCACTACAGTTTTCTTAACATTAATCTTAGTGAGTTTTCATGGAGGATGCTTAATAAATATTTTCAATTTGGCAAATCAAGACTATTTTCTTACAATGAATTTTCCACAGTTTTGCATAATATATTTATTTGATAGTTACACAATACAACTAAAATGATGTATCTTTAATATATACAATAGCTTAAAACAAGATTTAGTCGAATTTATATAAATGAAGTTAAATGAATCTCAATTTAGGAAGGTGCCAAATGTCAAAAGAAAGCAAGTTTGGCCAAAAAAAAAATACAAGAAATAATAGCTGGTTTATTATACTTCATCTATGTCGAACATGCTGGTTTTTTAAAATATTTTATTTATTTATTTGACAAAGAGAGAGAGATCAGATCACAAGTAGGCAGAGAGGCAGGCAGAGAGGGAGGAGGAAGCAGGCTCCCCGCCGAGCAGGGAGCCCGATGCGGGCCTCGATCCCAGGACCCTGAGATCATGACCTGAGCCGAAGGCAGCGGCTTTAACCCACTGAGCCACCCAGGCGCCCCAAACATGCTGTCTTATGTAGACTTCTTCATTTAACTCTGATGTCTAGTCTATGAAATAAGAACAGTTATGATCCCCATTTTGCAGAAAAGGATCCTGGTTGTCTGAGTATCTATGAGATGTTATAGTACAGAAAAAAGACAAAGAATTGCTTTGATCCTGTTGTTCAGCCTGCAGTATAATCTCCCAATAAGTTTTTAAATAATACTGAGGGGAGTACAAGTGAAATCACAGATGCTGCCTCATCCTCTCTGAGTAAAGGCCACAAAATGTATGTAATCCTCAGCACAAATAGGAAAGGACTCAATTATTTAACAATATGCTTTTTTCAAAAAAAATTTAATTTAAAATCTAGTTAGTTAACATACAGTGTGATATTAGTCTTTGGTGTACAATACAGTGGTTCAACTTGCATACAACTGGTGCCCATCACAACAAATTGGACAACCCCCAAAAAATGGGCAAATTCCTAAAAACACATAAATTACCAAAACTGAAATAGGAAAAAATAGAAAACTTGAGCAGACCAATAACTAACAAAGAAATTTAATCAGTAATCAAAAATATGCAAAGAAACAAAGTCCAGGACCAGATGGTTTCACAGGCAAATTCTACCAAAAATGTAAAGAAGAGTTAATATCTGTCCTCAAACTATTGCAAAAAAAAAAATGGAAAAAAGGGAAAGCTCAAAATTCATTCTATGAGGCCAGCATTACCCTGATACCAAAACCATATAAAGATACGACTAAAAGAAAGAACTATAGGCCATTATCACAGATGATCATAGATGCAAAATTCTCAATAAAATTCTAGCAAACCAAATCCAACAATACAATAAAAAAGGTTATTCACCATGATCAAGTGGAAATGATTCCTGGGTAGCTAGGGTGGTTTAAAATTCTCAAATTAGTCAACATGATACATCACATCAATATGAAAAAGGATAAGAAATATATGATCATGTCAATAGATGCAGAAAAAGTATTTGACAACATCTATTCATGATAAAAACCCTCAACAAGGTAGGATTATGAAGGTTGTATATGGAAAACCCCCATAACTAACATCACTTTTAACTGGAAAAACAGATCTTTCCTCCTAAAGTGAGGAGCAAGACAAGGATGTCCACCCCTAACACTTTTTTTCAACATAGTACTGGAAGTCCTAACTACAGCAATCACTCAAGAAAAAAAAAGAAATAAAGGCCATCTAAATCCGTAAGGAAGGGCGCCTGGGTGGCTCAGTGGGTTAAAGCCTCTGCTTTCGGCTCAGGTCATGATCTCAGCGTCCTAGGATCGAGGCCCGCATCGGGCTCTCTGCTCAGCAGGGAGCCTGCTTCCTCCTCTCCCTGTCTCTCTGCCTGCCTCTCTGCCTACTTGTAATCTCTCTCTCTGTGTCAAATAAATAAATAAAATCTTTAAAAAAAAAAATCCGTAAGGAAGAAGTAAGACTTTGATTACGTGCAGATGACAGAACATTATACATAGAAAACTAGAGAAACCGACAAAAAAAAATTGTGAGAACTGATGAAAGAATCCAGTAATGTTACACGATTCAAAATGAATGTACAGAAAGCTGTTGCATTTTATACACCAATAATGAAATAGCAAGAAGAGAAATTAAGGAAACAATCCCACTTACAGTTGCACCAAAATAGATAAGATACCTAGGAATAAACCTGACCAAAGAAGTGAAAGAGCTATACTCTGAAAACTATAAAATACTGATGAAAGAAATTGAAGACTAGGCAAAGAAATGGAAAGACATTCCAAGTTCATGGCTTGGAAGAAGAAATATTGTTAAAATGTCTATACTATCCAAAGCAATCTGCACATTTGATGCAATCCTTACTGAGATATTATAAGCATTTTTCACAGAGCCACAAATAATCCTCATACTTAAATGGAAACACAAAACACCCCAAAATAATAATCAGAACAGTATGGTACTGGCACAAATATGGACACATAGATGAATGGAACAGAATAGAAAACCCAGAAATGAACCCACAACTACACGGTGAATTAATCTTCAACAAAGCAAGAAAGACTCTCCAATGGGAAAAAGACAGTCTCTTCAACAAATGGTACTGGGAAAACTGGATAGCCACATGCAAAAGAGTGAAATCAGACCACTTTCTTAGACCACACACAAAAAGAAATAGATAAATACTTTAAAACCTCAAAACTCTCGGGGCACCTGGGTGGCTCAGTGGGTTAAAGCCTCTGCCTTCGGCTCAGGTCATGATCTCAGGGCCCTGGGATTGAGCCCTGCATCGGGCTCTCTGCTCAGCAGGGAGCCTGCTTTCTCCTCTCTCTCTCTGTCTGCCTCTCTGCCTTCCTCTCTGCCTACTTGTGATCTCTCACTATCTGTCAAATAAATAAATTAATTAATCAAAAAAAAAGAGCATGAGGCGATATATGGAATTGTTCAGTCACTGTATGGTACCCCTGAAACTAATATAACACTGTATGTTAGCTACCAGAATTAAAATAAAAACTTAAAGGACACCTGGCTGGTTCAGTAAGAAGAGCAAGTCACTCTTGATCTCAGGGTTTTGAGTTCCGTGGTGCCTACTTTAAAGAAAACAAAAACAAATACAAAATAAAAACTTGAAACGTGAGAAAAATAAAGTACAATATGTATTTGATAAAGTATCAATACGGGGTGATTTTTTTCACCTTGACTCACTCCTCTCATCAGATTCAGATTAAAACCATGTCTATTTTTAAGATAGGGCGGTGAGAGTCAACATTTGAATGGAAAATGCATGCATCGAATCACAAATTGTAATGAGTCTTACAAATGCCAATATCTGTCCGTACTTCTATAAAAAACACATATATAATGTTTCTTATTTAAGAGGATTTCTTGTTAATAATTTCAAAATTTCTTTGAAATAGTATACTTTGCATATTTATGGTTTTGGTGTACTTAAAGGCCTTTTACATGACATAGTTCTTTTTATGTGCTCAACTTAAACTACCTAATTAGTAAATTGTATATTGAAAACAAACTCCGCCTCAGTGTCAGCATCACTCATTAATTCTAAATCATAACAGATATGCAATAGCAAGGTATACTACATGGTATACTCCAGGCTTTTAGAGAAGTTGCCGGTGCCAACACATTCCTTTTTAAATGCAATAGAGTGAAGGTCATTTGGGGATAAATAGTAACATTTTGTGTCCTTTTGTTGCAGCAGAGTTCATTCATAAAGACAGCACAATGTCTGCTAACTTCTAAACACTGAACAATAACAGAAAATAAATCTAAATATTTTTAAATATCAAATGACATACTTTACATTTCTAGATATCATTCATTCATTGCTTCATTTTGCATTCTGGTGCAGTAGGTCAAAGTGCTTGAGACCTCAATCACATAAGCATTAATGATATGCTTTGACTAGAGTCTCAGCAATGGTATACAGTGTAAGTTATACTAAAAAGCAAAAATAAAAAGAATAAATATGTTCAGGCTAATACTGGAAAAGGTAGGTTATCAAAGCGTACTCATCGTAAGTTCCTTTGTTATAGAAATCAAATGCAAAAAAAAATACACTGTCTAGAGAAGCCATCATGAAAACATTCACCAAAATAAAAAGGTAATATTGAATGATAATTTGAAATTAAGTGTGAATGTAAACATATTCCACATTGGAAACTGAGAACTGGAGCAATGTTTCAAGTTACTGTAGCTTAAATGTAGTATCCAATGAGTGAAGCTCTTTCTCATCTATACTTTTTCTCATATTCTGAGATCATTTTGCTTTTTGCCTGGTTAGGATCTATTATGCTTGACATAACATGCTGTATTTCTGCCTTATACCACCTGTTATAACTGTACTTAATAATATTTTTGCAAGTATTTTTGCATATTTGTTTTCCCTTCTAGGATATCTGCTCCGTGTGAACAAGGACCATGTTTCTAGTTTCTAACTATGTCCATGATACCTGACACATAATAGATGATACACATTTGCTGCATAGAGTGTTCTAAGCAAAGAGATATGGAGTCACAGGAAGCCAAAAAAATTTAAAAAGCATATAGTCAAGTAGGTTACAAGCTGGGCTGTAAAAGAACACACTGAAAAAAAGTTAAATATTCATACATGCTCTTCTCTCCAATTGTGATTTAATATACGTAAATTGAGGTTAGAGAAACGTGGCAAAATTTCAGTAATTTAGAGAAGTGAAAAAAATATTTTTGGATTAGATACTTCTAAGGATGTTAATTCTCAATTGCTGTTCTAGTAAACAGTAATGAATGCCATGAGAAAATCTTCCATTTATATCCATGAATACAAACATTTCAGAGTTCATGATTACCTTTGAGAATCTGATTAAAGCTTTAGATCCTCTCCAGCAGAAGATAAGACATACAAAAAAAAAAAAAACCACAGATGCAGATCCATTATATTTTCTATTTGGGGTAGGTCATGAACTTCCTGACTCATTGATGGGTTCCAACTTACAGCTGTAATTTAAGACTGAAAGAAAATATTTTCATACTGTTTAAAACAGTTGTAGCTGCAGTATACAAGGCAAAGAAATAGATCTATATTTTTCCTAAAGTTTAAAGACCTCACTGAAACACAGTGTTTAACTCTTGATTTGATGATCGTCTCTTTGATTCATTTAACCTTCTACAGAGCCAATTTTACATCTCTTTGAACTATTTTTAGGTGTCAATAATAATCTGTGTAGACTGAATCAGAACTACATCCCACAAAGAGTGCACTGGTGATTTGGGTATTCTCAAGTTAAATTACAAGTATGTTCGAAGCTAAAGTGAGTTTTAAATGGGCCTTGTAGTTGTTGTTTAAAGATAGATCCTTAAACAAGTACCCCGGGTATAATAACAATAATGCCACCTCGGTGCACAGCAGGCCTCTCTTCCATGGAGCATAAAATGCCTCACATAAGCCATCAGAGCTAGGAAGGTGGACGTGTAAACAACTTTCCACCCAGTGAGGGTACCACTCTACTGTGGAGAGATCATTGCTTTCATAATAAAATCCTCAGAGGATGCGACTAAACAGGGCAGAGAAGAAAAAATCGTTTCTGTATGAGGACTTTTCCAACTGAGAATGATCAAAGAGATCACTTTTTAGGATGCAGCTAATACTTAATTAGCTCAAAATTAGACATGCACGTGAAACTGGGAAGACTCTGCTCTAAATCCACATAAAAGTTTGTATCTCTTCCATTTTTTTTTCAGAAAAAGGAAGCTATAGAGTGGTAGGGTTTTTTTTTTTAAGGTTTTATTTATTTATTTTTCAGAGAGAGCGAGCACAAGCAGGGGGAGCGGCACACAAAGGGAGAAGCAGGCTCCCCGGTGAGCAAGGAGCCCGACGCGGGGCTCCATCCCAGGACCCAGGGATGATGATCTGAGCCAAAAGAAGATGCTTAACTGACTGAGTCACCCAGGCATCCTGAGTGGTAGGTTTTTATAACCTTATTTTTTAACAACTGAGCATATGTATATATATTTATTTATATACATACATATTTATATACATATGCATATTCATATACATTTATGAATTTATATTTATATATACATATATATATATATATATATATATACACAAACTTTCCATGTCTAATTTCCTCATCTGTAGAATTAGGGTAAGAAAAGATACCTTTGTCATCCTTCTGTGGGGGAACCACTAACCACCATTTCTCACACATAGTGATACCTCAGTATTACATTCAACTAATATAAATGCCGGTATTAATATGTGATTTTATTAAAATGTGAGTATTGACATTACAGTATGACTTACCGCTTGCATTTTACAGAAGCTATTTACACTTTCTGATAATTGTGTAGATCCTTCGGAAGTAATTGTATGAAGTATTTATGATTTACTGCCAATTGTTTATAACATGTTTTTCTTTAATAGGTATAGTGTAGGTCATGCCAATTTATAAAATTAATTTTCAAAATATGTTACTTTTCTATAGCATGTTTTCCAAAATGGCTTAGAGTTTTTGTAAATGTAAAGAATAAACTATTTTTTTTTAATTTTGAATGAGGGTTGAAATTATATCAAACGTGTTTTCTCATACAGCAAATTGAGAATGGTCATTAATGTATATACATTCTCAAAGGTAATTAGCTTTTGGTGGTATTGTTTTGGAATTCACAATTTTTATTATTTTTAATAGTTTATTTTTAATAGTTTCTGCTATTCCCTAAATGTCTACAAAATTAGGTATTTTCAATGAGAGAAATTTAACATTTTTTTTTCCTGTCTTGACAACAGTACCTTACAAATCAGTAGCAAGTGAGGCACAAAAATCCCTGGTTATCTTAAAGAGAAAAAAATTAAGTAGGTAAACAGATAAATCTTTAGAACATTTGTCTTTATGGGAGAAACTCCTGCTGTTGGTCTCTAACCTGCGGGGCATTAGTTTTCTCTAAATTGCCAACGGTGTCCCACAGCTCAATGATAAATAAAAATCACTGGAAGAAATAGCACATTCTTCCACAGAGAATTTCCAGACAGACATGGGCCTTTAAGGAAATTACATACACAGAAGTGATTATTTTCTATTATGGCATACTTTACCTTATGTCTTTATGCAAAGTTATTTTGTCAACTGTGCAAAAAAATAACTTTGAATTAGCCATTAGGTAAAAATGTACACTAACATGATTGTTATTTAAACTAAACAAGAATGATTTTATATAAGACATCGTTCTTCATATGTATTTAAATGATTTATCACCAAGTACTGAGCTTATTTTAAAATCGACATTTAAAAATTATGTTCTTGTTTGAAGTGGTAAGGTTTACTTATCCAGTTAACACCTTTTTTTGCGGGGGCAGCCATTAAAAACAACTTTCTTTTTTATGAAGTAATTTTGGGTGACAAATGTAATCACTTATTTTGTGTTATATTGTGAAGTGACTTAATAGAAATCATTTCTCCTGTTTTCTAAAAAGTACCCCAATTCTTAGATAGACACTTAATGTCTTTTACTCTCAACTTTTTCTGTGTATACCCAAAAATATTGCACAAGAGAAATAAAAGGCAGGATGAGGGAGTACAATAAAGGGGAGTCAGGAAAGAGGAGGGAAAGAAAGAGACAGATGGAGAGACAGACAGAGAAAGAGAAGGAGAAAGAAAGAGAGCTAGCATGAGCCAGCTGTATAAATTGTCAGACAAATGACAAAAAACTCTGGGGATATCACCATACTCAGCACTAATATTTTGCACTAAAAATAGAAGACAGAAATCTTGGCAGAAAGTGTTAACTCTTCTTGATGGCTTTCATTTTTTTCCCTCAGGACATATGTATTGCTGTGTGGCTTCTCTTTTATCTTTTTAGTTATGATTTTTAAACCAAGAATGTCAGGCTTATTTCATATTGAGGAACCTACTTCCTGAATAACCTCACATACCTGTTTACAATTCCTTCTGTGACTGCTTTTTGGAGCCCGGTAACCCATAATGAGTTACGGTTGGAAACAATCAAACTGTAGACATTCTTTTTTGTGTGTGTGTGTGTGGATAATACTTACCAGTGTTTTTAAGTTGCCTACAGTTAATAGCATTTATCTTTCTCTGAATCAGTTACATTTAAAATAGTGTTGTGGTAGAGTGGGCGGAGTTGTAGACATTTTAAAGGAGTCTTATTTTATGGAAATTTTTACACTGGTTGTATTATTTGTTTATGTGAGTGTGTATGACTAAGACAGATTGAAAAAAAGAGAGAAAAGGACTGGGAGGGAAGGTGAAAGGGAAAGGGAGAGAGAGAGAGAGTAAGAGACCAAAATGAAGAGAAGGTGGTAGTATTAAGAAATATGGGCCAACGTCCGGTTTCTAAAATGACACTTACCCATTTGTCAGTGGCCTCCAGTGAAACCGAAGAATACCCGAACACACCTGTAGCTGAACAAGTGGGATTTATTTCTTCTTGTTACAAAGGAGATTACACCCATAGGAAACCATATGGTGTTCAATAAAAGTATATTAAAAATGAGTTATTATAGGATCTGGGCTTGTATTAAGTGATTTTAGAAATGATTTCAGGAAGTGGCCCTGTACTCTGGATCAGATTTTTTCAGAAAGCAGATAATAGTGTATGATTTGATATCTTAATAAATCTTAACTAGAAGAAGTGAAGAGTAGATGAGCAATTAACATTATAACTGGTAAAGAAGCATCAATCATTTATTCTATTTAGAAAACAGGTTTGGCTACTTTCATTATTTGGACAATTGTCATGTTTTGTCTGGATTTTACAGAATGTTCCGATTTTTATCTTGATCCTTCACAGTTACATAGTAGCCTTGTCTGATGCTGATAATCTGCAAAAAGTTTATGTTGAATAAAAGAACCAGACGACCTAGCTAAGAGTGCCATGCCAGCTCATAGCAAAACCTCGTCCTAGCTGATAACCAGAGACACTCCTGCATTGCACTTCTCTTTCTCACATTTAAGAAATAGTGACTGATGGACACCTGGGTGGCTCAGTGGGTTAAGCCTCTGCCTTTGGCTCAGGTCATGATCTCAGGGTCCTGGGATCAAGTCCCGGATCAGGCTCTCTGCTCAGGGGCTGGGGGGAGCCTGCTTCCCCCTCTCTCTCTGCCTGCCTCTCTGCCTACTTGTGATCTCTCTCTGTCAAATAAACAAATAAAATCTTAAAAAAAAAAAAGAAGTAGTGACTGAAAACCCATCATGGAAAATGAGATATAGTAGTCTAAAAATTAACATTACAGAAAAACCAAAAGAAAAAAGAAAAAAAGAAAAAATGTCGATAAGCTTATCAAATTTACATTGTTATTCTACTTTATTATAAATACAACAGACTGTCAACTTTTTAAATTTAAGTGGTTATATTATCTTAGATAATAGAGACCATTTCAACTTTTATTAAAGGCTTTAACATTTAATTCAACAAATGTCCTTGGAATATCAACCAAGACCCCCCAAAAGCCTCAAGCATAATCATCATTTTCAATAAATTATGTTTTAAAATATATATACTTAGTCATATTAAGTTTGAAATTAATTTTGAAATTAATACTTCAGACACTAATATAGCCACATATTTTACATAGTTGGGTTACAAGAATCAGCATGTAGTAAGGTTAATTTAATGGATCTAAAGAAGCAAATGCCCTTCCAAAAATTACTAGAGTAAAACAATTAGCCTTTGTTAATTTATTCTTGATAGTAAATTTTCACATTTTATAAAAATGTCTTAAAATTAGATGATTTTTGAAGGTCACAGTCCATAAATATGTTTCTATTACATTTCAAGTGGTATATAGAAAATTGGATCTACTATCAGAATTCCTGGGTTGATTTATTATTTCAGTGGATATCCTTAAGCAAATCATTTAACATTAATCTTCTTTTCCAAATTAAAAAAGTTGATAAAAATATAATTCTTCCATTCAAATATGCTTCTTATAGATATTAACTGACATAAACCACATTTGGATTGCACTAACGATGCCCTATTTCTTACAATTTTCTATTAACAAAACTCCATCATCCAGAAGTCTTTGAACTCTTGAAGTAAAGGAGTATATATGGTATACATACTTAGTGTTAAAGCAATACTTGTTTATTAAATTAATAAATATTTTGAAAAGTATTTTACAAATAATAAAACAAATCATTTTTGCTTTTATTATCACGGGTAAATGGCTTACTAGAGGAGGAAAAGGCATCATTTTGATTATCAAATCGTGGAAACCAATTTTTTTCCTCTAATTTTCAACTAACCAGGATGAGATTAAGCCAAACACTTTTATTTCCTTTCCAAATACCATTGCACATAAAATGGAATGATATAGTTAAACCAAAAGGGTCAAAGGCATTACAAAACCCTTTAAATTCGCATACTCCAAATATCTGATTCTATTTTAAGATAGAAGTATAACAAGGGGCATTTTCATTTTCTACACATCAAAACACAACACTGAAAAAACTATTAAAATTGAGGAATGTATCAACACAAGATGGCAAAAAAATGGAATAAAAGAAATGGGTAAATAAGGAATTTTAACAAAGGAAGATCAACAGATGTGTTAGAAGGAAAAAAGGTGATTAACTTTAGAAGAGAGAGAATGGAAAACACAAGATTTGTAGAGAGAGTATTTGACAATTCACTAAAACAGAGGGAAGACATTGTGTTCTGGATTAATAAACTCTATGAATGTAAAGGTAAGAAGTACTTTAGAAATAATAGCTGTGACAAGGGAGCCTGAGTGTTTGGCTCAGTTGGTGAGGCATCTGACTCTTGATTTCAGCTCAGGTCATGATCTCAGGGGTCATGAGATTGAGCTCTGCAATGGGCTTCATGCTGGGCATGGAGCCTGCTTAAGATTCTCTCTCTGTCTGCCTTCCCCCTGCTCTCCTGTGCTGTCTCTGAAAGAAAGAAAAAAAGAAAGAAAGAAAGAAAGAAAGAAAGAAAGAAAGGAAGGAAGGAAGGAAGAAAAGGAAGGAAGGAAAGAAAGAAAGAAAGAAAGAAAGAAAGAGAAAAGGAAAGAAGGAAAGAAAGAAAAAGAGAGAGAGAGAGAAAGAAAGAAAGAAAGAAAGAAAGAAAAAGAATAGCTGTGACATTATAATATTATTGTAACATTATGATAAAAATGCTTAAAAGCATAGACAAAGTGAAAATATTAAAAGGACCCAAAAAGCAAAAGGCATAATATTCATATCAAAAAGACTCACAATATCACAAAAAAAATTGAATCCAAAAGATATTGGATACATAATTTAGATTCTGGCATTAAGTAGATTACTTACATTCAAAAGGGTGAAAGACTTAATGTTTTTTGTGAAGATTAGGAAAAACCAGGGATGTCTCCTCTCTCTACCTCTATTCAGCATTATACTGGAGGTTTTGGCAGTTCTTATGATAAGAAAAAAAAAATAAAAGAAATAAAAGGTATCCAGGTTGGGAAAAAAGTAGTAAATTTGCTTTTATTCAAAATTTTATATTGTCCATGTAGAAAAATCCAATTATTCTATTTTAAAAAGCTACTAGAACTTATAAGTTTGGTAAGGATTCTGTACAAATGATCAATGTACAGAAATCAAGAAAACCACAGATTAATGTTGCAAATGAACATAGATTAAAAATCCTCAACAAAATATTAGCAAATCTGTTCCAACAAAAGTATGAAAAGAATTATAGACCTAAACCAAGTGGGATTCATCTACAGTATGTAAATTTGGTTCAACAATTGAAAAACAATCAATGTAATCCTCACATCAACAGAATAAAATAGAAATCACACGAGCATATTGATACATGCTTAAAAAGCATTCCAATAAATCCATGACCCGTTCATAATAAAAAGTCTCAACAAACTAGGAATAAAGGTAACTCTCTCAGCCTGATACAGATTGCAAAGGCTCTATAGGTAACACCACCCTTAATGGTAAGAAACTCAACACTTTCTCACCAAGATCAGGAACAAGACAAATAAGTCACCTATCAGTACTCTTTTTAAACAGCATACAAGATATTCTATAAAGAAAATCTGAAAGAATAGACAAAAAACTGGAACTAATAAACTTATACACTACTTTGGAAGATAGTAGGTGCACTTAAGAAAATAAAAATCCTTATTAAGGCAGGGATGGATTGCAGGGAGCACTGGGAGTTATAAGCAAACAATGAGTCATGGAACATGACATCAAAAACTAATGATGTATTGTCTGGTGACTAATGTAACACAATAAAAAAATAAAGAAATAAACACTTAAAAAAAGAAAGAAATTAAACTTACTCTTACTATTAGATCTAGTAATTGCACTCCTTGGTATTTACCCAAAGTAACTGAAAATTTGTGGCCACACAAAGCCTGAACACAGATATTTTAGCAGCTTTATTCATAATTACCAGAATTTGAGAGCAACCAAGATGTTCTTTAGTAGTGAACAGATAAACTGTGGTATATTCAGACAATGGAATAGTAATCAGTGTCAAAAAGAAATGAGCTATTAAGCCATGAAAAGTTACAGAAGGAACCTAAACTGCATATTGTTCCATGAAAGAAGCCAATGTGTAATGGCTACATACTATACGATTCCAACTGTATGACACTCTTGAAAAGGTAAAACTATGGAGACAGTCAAAAGATCATTGGTTGCCAGAAGTTGTAGTAGGGAAGGATGAATAAGTGGACCACAGAGGATTTTAAGGCAGTGAAAATATTCTGATATAATAATAGATATATGCCATTATACATTTATCTAAGCCTTAGAATATACAACACCAAGAATGAACCCAAAGGTAAACTATTGACTCTGGGGATTACAATGTATCAAGTAAGTTCATCAACTGTAACAAACACAGTACTCTGGTGAGGAGTGTAGATTATGGGGGACACTATGTATGTGTCCCACAGGGGTACATTGGATATCTGTGTACCTTACCCTCAACTATGTTGTGAACCTTAAATTGCACTAAAGAGTAAAGTCTTATAAATTAATAAATACAAATTTTACAGTGGCATACAAATATGAAATAAGAATGAATCTGACAACACTTGTGAAAGAACACTAAAAACTAAAAATTGTTGCTGAGAAAAAATTTTAAAGTATCTTAATAAAAAGAGAAGTATACTGTGTTCATGTGAATTCTCCTAAATTCACCCATAGATTAGCACAATACCCATTAAAATCTCAGGATTGTTCACAGAAATTAACAAACTGATTCTAAAATTCATTGGAAGAAGAGCACCTGGCTGGTTTCGTCAGCAGAGCATGCTACTCTTGAACTCAGAGTTGTGAGTTTGAGTCCCACAATGGATGTAGAAATCACTTAAAAATAAAGTCTTGAAAAAAATAAAATTCATTTGAAGATGAAAAGGACCCAGAGTAGCCAAATGAACTTTGAAGAGAACAAAGTGAGGAGGACCAAGCCTCTCCCATGACTTATCACATAGCTTATAGTCAACATGACAGTGTGTTATTGGTTGAGACAGATAAATACAAATGTGTAGGCAGTCCAGAACTAGAACCCACAGATAATTCATAGCAGGGATGCAAAGATTATTGAGTAGAGAAAGAATATTCTTTTCAAAAACATTTATTGGCACAATGCGATATCTACTTGCAAAAATATATGACCTTTGACCCATACTTCACCCTGTACATAAAACTTACCTCAAAATGAATTGGAAATCTAAATGTAGATCCTATACTATGAAAATTTTAGAAAAAGAAACCCCCCCTATACTGGTTATTACTACAAAAAAAAAATAAATGCTCAAATGTTGAGGGAAAGGTTTAAAAAGTAGTGTCCTGGATTCCAATCATTTGTAGATAAGACAAAGTGGTAAATGAAATTTTCTGAGCAGACCTCAAGGATATGAGTGTTTGCTTAATATAGTCGCATGACTAGAAAAGTCTTTTTTTCCCCAATGAATGGTTTCCCTCACTCTTTGTAATTTTCTAACATAAATGTAGCACATTTTCCCAACATTATAAAAGAGGAATGAGGAAGCATCCCAAGCATAATTTATTAAAGATTTCTAAACCCCTCCTATGTAGAATTTCTGATATCTTTCCTGTCATTGCTATCACCCAATTTGATTTCCAGATAGCTCAATTTCTTCATAGTAGATAATTGGTAGTTTAAAAGTGAGGCTAGTAAGTAGGTTAAAAAAAATCTGAAAACTGTATTTTAAAAATATAGTTCATTGCACCAAAAGTATCAAGATACCTAGGAACAAACCTAATTTAAAAAGTAAAAGATCTGTACTCTGAAAACTATAAAACACTGATGAAAGAAATTGAAGACCACACAAAGAAATGGATTGCTCACGGATTGGAAGAACAAATATTGTTAAAATGTCTATACTATCCAAAGCAATCTACACATTTAATGCAATCCTTACCAAAATACAAACAGCATTTTTCACAGAGCTAGAACAAACAATCCTAATACCTGTATGGAATCACAAAAGACCCCAAATAGTCAAAGCAACCTTAAAAAAGGAAATGAAAGCTGTAGACCTCACAATTCCAGAATTCAAGTTACATACTACAAAGCTGTAGTTATCAAAACGGTATGGGATTGGCCCAACTGTAGACACATTGATCAGTGGAACAGACTAGAAAACCCACAAGTAAACCCACAATAACATGCTCAATAATTCAACAAAGCAGGGAAGAATATCCAATGGGAAAAAGACAGTCTCTTCAACAAATGGTTTGAGGAATACAGGACAGCAGCATGCAAAAGAATGAAACTGGACCACTTTCTTACAGCATGCATAAAAATAAATTCAAAACAGATTAAAGACTTAATTATGAGATGTAAAACCATGAAAATCCCAGGGGAGAGCAAAAACAATAATGTCTCTGACATTAAATGTAACAACATTTTTCTAGATGGGTTTTTTTTTTCAAGATTTTATTTATTTATTTGACACAGAGAGAGAGAGAGATCACAAGTAGGCAGAGAGGCAGGCAGAAAGAGAGGAGGAAGCAGGCTCCCTGCTGAGCAGGGAGCCTGAAGCGGGCCTTGATCCCAGGACCCTGAGCCAAAGGCAGAGCTTTTAACCCACTGAGCCACCCAGGTGCCCTCTAGATGTGTTTTAAGGTAAGACAAATGAAAGCAATAATAAATTCCTGGAATGACATCAAAATAAAAAGATTCTGCACAACAAAGGAAACAACAAAAATAAAAGGCAAACTACTGAATAGAAGATATTTGCAAATGACACATATGATAAAAGGTTAGTACCTAAAATATATAAAGATGTTATACAAATCAACACCTAAAAAAAGCCAAATAATCCAACTTATAAGTGGACAGAAGACATGAGCAGACATTTCTCCAAAGAAGACTACATCCAGATGGCCAACAGACACATGAAATGATGCTCAACATCACTCATCATCAGGGAAATGCAAATCAGAACTAAAATGAGATATCACCTCACACCTGTCAGAATGGCTAAAATCAACAACACAAGTAACCACAGGTGTTGGCAACATTGTGGCAATAAAGGAATCTTCTCACACTGTTAGTAAGCATGCAAGCTGGTGCAGCCACTGTGCAAACAGTATGAAATTTCCTCAAAAAGTTAAAAATAGAACTACCCTGTGATCCAGTATTCCCACTATTAGGTATTTACCAAAAAAATACAAAAA
Source organism: Ailurus styani (assembly GCA_002007465.1). Taxonomy (NCBI): domain Eukaryota; kingdom Metazoa; phylum Chordata; class Mammalia; order Carnivora; family Ailuridae; genus Ailurus; species Ailurus styani. The sequence goes on along the minus strand of LNAC01000130.1, from coordinate 3,290,785 downwards.
CACTAAGTCAAACGGATACATACACCCCAACACTTATAACAGCATTATTTATAATAGCCACGAAAATGGAAGAAGTCCAAGTGCCCATCAATTGATGAGTGGGTAAAGAACAAGTGGTATATGTATTCAGTGGAATATTACTCAGCCATAAACAAGAGTGAAATTTTGCCATTTGCAAGGATACAGATGGAGCTAGAAAGTATAATGGTAAGTGAAATAAGTCAGAAGAAAAATACCATAGAATTTCACTCATGTGGAATTTAAGAAACGAAACAAATGAGCAAAGATAAAAATGAGAGAGAGAGAGAGGGAGAGAGAAGCCAAGAAAGAGACTCATAAATACAGAGAACAAACTGATGGAGATGGTGAGGAGATGGGTGAAATAGGTGATGGGGATTAAGGACGGTACTTGTGATGAGCATGAGGTAGTGTAAGGAATGGTTGAATCGCTATGTTATACACCTGAAACTAATATAACACGATGTTAACTATAATAAAATTAAAATAAACAAAAATACAATTCATTTAATAGATAATTGGAGGTTTATGTTTGCCTCTGAAGCAGGTGGGTAAAGACCTCATCCTCAAACCTGTCCTTGGCACTCCCATTTGGATTGGATTATATTATAGGCAATATTAAAGTAAGAGGATTTAATTAATGATAGTGTGATGGTTAATTTTATATGTCAACTTCACTAGACACAGGGTGCCAGATTAAAAATTATTTCTGGGGTGTCTGTGATGGTGTTTCCACATAAAGTTAGCACTTGAATCACTGGACTCAATGAAGTAAATTTCACTTCCCAATGTTAATAGGCATCACCAATCCACTGAGGGCTTTAAAAAAACAAAAGGTAAAAGGAAAAGCAATTTGCCCATTTTTGCTTTCTGCCTGCCTCATATTGGGACATCTCAAGTCATCTTCTCCTACCCTGGGGCTGGGATATAAACCATTTGTTACCTTGGTTTATAGGCATTCAGGCTCAGACTGAAGTACGTCACTGGTCTTTTTGGGTCTCCAGCTTGTGGATGGTAAATTGTGAGACTTCTCCGTGCCCATTACCATGTAAGTCAATTTCTCCTAATCCTACCCCCCATCACCTATCTCTTTCCCATTGCTCTGGAGAACCCTGACTAACACAGGTAGTTTTAGAGAAAAAGGGAGCGGGGGAGAGTGAATTTATGATAGAATCTTTCAAGATAGGTACTTAGAAGAGAGGAGATAACCAAAACTACAATGTTCTGTTTTTAGTCACAAGATGTTTTTCCTCAACTGTTGTCTTTGGTCTTTCTTTTAAGAGTTGAGACTTCCCAGTAAGACTTCTAAGGTGTTGTTCTATATTACTTCTGTTTTCGTCCCCAAGTCAATATTATTTTGAATGTTAAACAAGACATTCCTATCGAATGACAGAAAATAGGCTTCTGGTGCTATAGATATTGACATAACTAGAATATTTCTAAAAACAAACAAACAAAGAATTTGAGCCTTATAAATAAAACCCAAATAGTAAAACACAATTTAATAGAAAAGGAAATGGTAAGATTTTAACCAACGTTACATATTTTTTAAATTTCCATGAAGATTTATTGTCAATCACAGGTTGCATCCAATACTGTGTTAACTGGGCAGTATTTATATATTTTTAACATTTTTATTTAAATTAAATTTGGTAAACATGTAGCATATTATTAGTGTCGGGTAGAATTTAGTGATTCATCAGTTGCAAATAACATCCAGTGCTCATTATACCAACTGCCCTCCTTAATGCCCATCACCCAATTACCCCATCCCCTTACCCACTTCCCTTCCAGCAACCCTCAGTTTGTTCCCTGTAGCTAAGAATCTCTTATGGTTTGCCCCTGTTTTTATCTTATTTTATTTTTCCTTCCTTTCCCCTATGTTCATCTGTTTTGTTTCTTAAATTCCACATATGAGTGAAATCATATAGCACTTGTCTTTTTCTGACTAAATTATTTTGCTTAGCATAATACCTTCTAGTTCCACCCATATCCTTGCAAATGGCAAGATTTCATTCCTTTTGATGACTGAGTAGTATTCTTGTGTGTGTGTGTGTGTGTGTGTGTGTGTGTGTGTGTACACCACATATTATTTATCCATTCAGCTGTTGATGGTTATATGGGCTCTTTCCATAGTATGGCTGTTGTGGACACTGCTGCTATAAGCATTGGGGTGCATATGCCTCTTCAAATCACTAATTTTATTATTTATTATTATTTATTTTATTATTGGTTAAATACCTAGTAGTGCAATTGCTGGGTTGTAGGGTAGTTCTATTTTTAACATTTTGAGGAACCTCCATACTGTTTTCCACAGTGGTTGAACCAGTTTGCATTCCCACCAACAGGGTAAGAGAGTTCCCTTTCTCTGCTCCTTGCCAACACCCATTGTTTCCTGAGTTGTTCATTTTAGCCATTCTGACTGGTGTGAGTGGTTCTGATTTGTATTTCCCTGAAGCCAAATAATGTTGAAGATTTTTTCATGTGTCTGTTAGCCATTTCTATGTCTTCTTTGGAGAATACTACATAACTTTAGATAGGATTAGAATACTGTGAAGAAGAAATTAGGACTTAATAGAGGTTTGGCTGATAAAAGGCACACACACACACACACACACACACACGTGCGTGCACATCTGAATTTCATGAAATTAAAACAAAATTTTCAAATTAGTGTTTTTGGAGGTTCCATGAGGTAGTTTATACTCTTTAGATTCTTTTCCTTTCTATATCTTTCTCTTATAAATGGTACAATGTCTGAAATTTTAGACTTTAAAAATGTATCTGGGACATTACATTTGTCTAGTTTACTCTTAGATACAATATTATCTCCTTTTTAAATAAAAAGTATTTCAGACTGTAAAACTTGTGATTATACTACATATGATTTTCTTTAAAAGATTTTAAAAGCAGACATATCATCTTCAAAGACTGTGTTGATTTCAGAGAGAAATGAGACAGTAACATTGAACCCACGGTTTCAGGTTTTGAGTTTCAGGTTCCATTGTTCACTCAGCTTTTGTGAAAATTTGTTCAGAAAAGCTTTGGGAATGGAGCTTATATAGCACAGCTGTGAAGAGATAGGAGCCAAGAAGTGACTTGCTAAACTAGCAAATGTATATAGCAGTCATCAGATAAAGTTTAATAATTACAGAAAACAAGCTGAGAAGAAAGCTCATGATTTAAACTAACTTGAAAAGATCAAGGCTGCTTGAAAGGGTGAGGAATAATGTTGAAACATTAAACATCATTTTCAAACCTCAAGCTATGATAATGTCAACCATAAAAAGGAATAAATATAAGTTCTAAGGAAACTGAGACATATTAAAAGTAGAAAAGAAAGACAAAATAGTAAACAACCTTAGAAACATTTAAAATATAAAATTACTCACCATATGATAAGAAATGAAAAAACTATTAAAAACAAAATATTGATGAAAAAATCTGTTCACCACATTGTATTAGATTTAGCATGTAGTTTTAAGATGAATACAAATCAAATGTGTAATGTGACAACCAAATGTCAAAAAAAAATGAAACTATACATTTTGTTTCTATCACTTATCTCTGCTCATGGTGAGCCTTGGTTAGCATTCTTTCCTAGTATTGATACCTTCCCAGGTCCCACTTCATCAAGTTCTTTCAGCCCAATTTGGAATCACAGACAAAACAGGAAGCTTGTATAACACAGATCGAAGGTTTCTGTCTTTCTACATGGTATTTGAAGAAAAATGTAAACTGAAACTCTAATAACAAATGGTTTTCTCTTTTTTAAGATTTTATTTATTTGAGAGAGAGATTTTTCACTAAGCAGGGAGGCCAGAGGCAGCCCTGGATCCCAGAACCCCAGGATCATGACCTGATCAGAAAGCAAATGCTTAACCGACTGAGCCACCCAGGCAACCCAACAAATTGTTTTCAAGAGACTTTTAACTATTTACTTCCCCTTGGGTAATGACTTTATTGCCCATAATATTACATCTGCTAAAAAATAATGTGTCCAAGAAATTTGACTATACGTTTTAAGCTCATTGTTTAAAGGTGATGGACAATTGGTAGCTCTGCTTGCAACAGTAACAACAACAACAAACAAACAAAAGAGACCCATGAATCTGAACAAGCTCTTAGCAGAACCTAGTATCTCCCTCATCCATTCACTCATGAATCACCTCATGGGTCTCCCACCTTCTGAACTGCTGATAAATTTGCAGTCACTATGTCCTCTTGCTATTTATTTGTCCACTTAACCTATTAGTTTTTACATGATTTCAACAAAGAGTAAACATTTTAGAGGTTACTTGTTAATTAATTATATCCTGTCTGCTTGGGCAGCTAAGTTGTAGCAAACATAAACTATAATTGATATACCTCTCAGTGTCAATCACTATTCTGATTTCTATCAACACAGGTTATTAGTTTTGTCTGCTCTTGGCTTTCATGTAATAAAAACATACAGTATGTAATTTTTGGTAGTTGAACTTTTTTTCGCTCAACATTATGGTTTTGAGAGTGGTATATATTACTGCATATATAAATAATTCATTTTCCTTTATTGCTATTAAGAAATATTGTATATACCATTGGGTTACATGAATAAACTATTTGAATATTTTAAAACATATTTTGGTGCCACAACCACTCAATTCTGTTGGACGTATATTCAGAAATTGAATTGCTGGGGCGCCTTGGTGGCTCAGTCCTTAAGCGTCTGCCTTCGGCTCAAGTCATGATCCCAGGATCCTGGGATGGAGCCCCACATCAGGCTTTCTGCTCAGCAGGAAGACTGCCTCTCCCTCTCCCACTCCCCCTGCTTGTATTCCCTCTCTCACTGTCTCTCTGTCAAATAAATAAATAAAATCTTTAAAAAAATGAATTGCTGAGTCATAATATGTCTACATGTTCAAGGTTAAGTAGGTACTGCTAAATAGTTTCTTCAAGTGGTGCCACAAATATAAACACTCACCATGAATACATGAAAATTCCAGTCATTCTCCATCCTTACCAACACTTGGTATTACCTGATCTTTTAATTATAGTCACACTGGGGACAGAATGGTATCTCATTAGAGTTTCAATTTACATTTCCCCTATGAGTAAAAGTTTTGAGCAACATTTTATTTGTTATCAGCCTTTTGAGAAGAAGCTGTTTTCTTTTTCACTTGCTGATTTTTAAAAAAGTAATAATTTTATATGAAAGGTCATTATATTATTAATGGAGTGGAACTATTAGCATGTTTAACTTTCATCGACCCCCAAGTACAGTGTGTAGAAAATAATTGCAACAGAATATGTTAACTGAATACCCGGAACAGCTCCATTTCTTTCTGATTTTACAAGTAATAAAAGTATATAAAAGATAAGGCCCTTAATTTGAAAAGCTCATGACTGATGGTGTAAGACCGCTTCTATGATAAATATATGCTGGGAAATGGACACAAGACAGGATTGCCAGGCAAAATTAATGGTATTTGTGTCCCAGCTGAGTCAGAAGTATTACCAGATTCTTGCCAATTATTTGAATTAGCTTGGATATAAAGACGGGAAAATCCATAAGATGATTAAACAGCATTTATTCTTTCCTTTTTTTTTTCCTCTCTATACTAGACTCCCTTATTTCTATGCTTTGGATTTTACCATCAAATTTTGGCTGAGAATGAAACTGGCTTATGTCCGTGCACCTGAGTGGCTCAGTGACTTAAATAACTGCCTTTTGCTCAGATCATGATTCCAGGGTCCAGGGATCAAGTCTCACATCTGGGCTCCCTGCTCAGCCAGGAGTCTTATCCCTCTCCCTCTGCCTGTTGCTCCCTTCTGTCTGTGTGCATGCTCTCTCTCTCTGTCAAATAAATAAATAAAATCTTAAAAAATTTGGTTTTTGTCCAAGAATACTAATGTTCCTTTTTGTGTGAGATCCAAGTGTTTGTGGGGGCAACAATGATCACTTAAAAAAATGTACATAAAATATATTTTAAGTTAACAACCCCTTTTACAAATAATAGAACAGTAACCTTACTAAAATATTTTGCAAATAAACAATAGGAAATCTGTCATTGTAAGCTAGTTCAATATTTAATGCATATACCACGTGCAATTCATTTATTATAATATATTCCCCTAGATGAAGATAATCTTGATTAATACTTGTCATTCTGGAACAGGGCAAAATAATTTGTTCTGATAGGAACTGTCACTATAAAATAATAATGATGTTTCCACAAATCAGAGTACAATTCACATAGTCCATATTTTTAAATCTACAAAAAAGTGAAGTATCCTTTGATCTGATAATCCATTTGGTATGAATATATAAGAAAATTATCAGAGATGGAAATATATTTATATGCATCACTATTTATCATATAAACCTAAAGTGAATATCTGTATCAAGAAAAGTATAATAGCAGATAATTTATGTTGTATCCATTATATGAAATATTGACTATCACTGATATTAGTAGCATTTGAATATATATTTAAGGATGAAGGATTTAATTAAGGGAAAAACAGAACACATAAGAATTGTTTTCTATTTGCTAAATAGATAAATATTTATATTTATTTTATAACTATTTATATTTTATAAATATTTATATTTATAACTATTACAGTGGAAATATAAAAAAATTTGTTAGTGGTATGCTCTATATGCTAGAATTATTGGCACCTATACATTCATTGCACTTTAAAAATTCTATTTATTTCTAAAACAAATATGATATTCTACAATGAAACAGTATGAAAGGAAATATAGTTTCTCATTTTTTCTGATGATTTCTCAATTTTGTGAAATTCTTAATTTACTTATTTTCCCCTTCTTCCATGTCATAGNACTTGTGATCTGATCTCTCTCTGTGTCAAATAAATAAATAAAAAATCTTTAAAAAAAAAAATAAAAAAATTAAAAATTCTATTTATTTCTAAAACAAATATGATATTCTACAATGAAACAGTATGAAAGGAAATATAGTTTCTCATTTTTTCTGATGATTTCTCAATTTTGTGAAATTCTTAATTTACTTATTTTCCCCTTCTTCCATGTCATAGAGTCAAATCTAAATGTCATTAAATTTTAAATATCCTATGTTAAGTGATCCTATCTATCATGAACCAAAAACATAACTATGCAAGACACTAGCAATAAAATAAGAATAGAATATAATCCTTACCATTAAAGAAAACTCTTGGTTTATAAGAAAATTATGCAAATAATTCTATATCCAAAATAATAAGTGGTTTAATAATATTTGCTAGCACTATGCATAAGTATTATGGGTATAATAATATTTGATGGCACCATGCATAACTGATAAGCTATCAGTTTTGCTACAAAAGAATAATGAGACATATTTATAAATAAGAGATGATATTTGAAATGGTTCTTGAATAGGTCACAGGAGATTGCTGATAAAGTGAACAAGACAAGATTGAGCAAGGGAAAGTGTAGCATGGAAAGAGAAAAAGCAGTAAAAAGTGGAAACAAAACGGGGAAAAATAAATATGCAAAAAAGAAAAGGTAGATTTACCTAACCATTTAAATATGTATATTCACATACTTTCACAATTAATATGTATATAAAGAATGAAATATAAATCTTGGAAGGAACTTCTGGAGGTATTACTAAATGAGAAAAGTATAACAGAGAAATATATATAATGTAATTATAGTTGTATAGGAATAAAATAACAGAGCCACATATACCTAGAAGAGAATATATATGGATATATATGTGAATATATGAGTAGATAACAGGACAGGAAGCATACATATCAACTTAATAATACTAATTGTGCACGGCAGACAGAAGAGGGAGAAAGAAAGCCATACTTAAAGAGTAAGACTCATTAAAACATGTATTTGTGGTAAAACATTTATAAAATTATTCTAAGTACTTAAAAAATTGTAATAGGATATTCATAAAAACTAATGATAATTAATAAATTAAAAAAATAAAATCTTCCCTGCTTAGAAAATAGAGGTAAAGAATAGCCTGGCAGGCTTGTTTCTTTGCATCTAACTATCTCTTTCTGTAACCACCCAATAAAACATGTGTTGAGAAATTTTTCTGTTTAAATTTTTAAATGCCTNAATAGCCTGGCAGGCTTGTTTCTTTGCATCTAACTATCTCTTTCTGTAACCACCCAATAAAATATGTGTTGAGAAATTTTTCTGTTTAAATTTTTAAATGCCTAATTTTGTACTTCTCTTGGGTAAAAAAAAACTCAGTGAATTACTCTATTTAAGAAAAAATAAATAAATTGGTCCTTGCACAGGCAAAATTTTTGCACGTTCAACCAGATTGATCTATCCTCAAGTCACTTAATGCTTTCTTAACACAATTACCAATGTGCCATAATTACTGTTCTTATAAAAATGGAAAGTTTTTGATAATTGGTCACTTTATTTTCACTGGCTTCCCGGAGTAACCATGGACACATGAACTACGATTTGATAACACTGAAGCATTTTCTCAAACAGTAATGTGCATTTTGTCTCCTCTAAGTTAAATGTACTTCATGGATCTGAAGTAGAGGGGAACACTTTGTAATTGGATGGGAGGATTTCATCTGCAATTTCATATAAGAAAATGTCTGACAGGGCGCCTGGGTGGCTCAGTGGGTTAAAGCCTCTGCTTTCGGCTCAGGTCATGATCTCAGCGTCCTGGGATCGAGGCCCACATCAGGCTCTCTGCTCAGCGGGGAGCCTGCTTCCTCCTCCCTCTGTCTCTCTGCCTGCCTCTCTGCCTACTTGTAATATCTCTCTCTGTGTCAAATAAATAAATAAAATCTTAAAAAAAAAAAAAGAAAATGTCTGACAATTCATGTCTGGTATTTGAATATAAAAACTATAAAGAAAAATGAAGTCATTTCTTCAGATTTTACTTTGTCTTACCTGTGCTTTATGGAAATGTTGATACATTGTGTTTTACTGGTATATCTTTGAATATATTAAAGGAGATAATGTCAATCACCACACCCACATACACACACGTGCTCACACGCACGTACACACACACACAAGGGTTCAAATTGTTTTCGTAATGTTGATTTTTACATAGCACAAAATAAATATTTGGTTAACATGTTCAAATTCAGTATACTTATTTCAGGCCCCATTTATATTTTTGCTTGAATTCATGTCAGGGATGCCACTAGATTGTAGTTCCTGTGTCTGGATTAGAAAAACACTCCATATCTGACAGGGCATAAATATTTTGAAGGTTCACTAACTTTACACAATACTTCTCTGTCTTTCAGAGTCATGCAGCCCTGGGACCAAGGCTTATTGTACTTGTTCACTGCCCATTCAGCACACCCATACTTAGAGACCCATGCAGGATATGATAGTCTCACAACCAAATATATACTAACTGTAATCGCACTTATATTATTTTCTTATATTTATATTTTTGAGGGTATAAACCCAATAAAGCAAACATAATATCTTAGTACCTACAAAAATAAGAATATGTTTTTCAGGTTTCTTTTTTTAATTGAAGAATTAAAAAGTGAGAGAAACGTAGTAGATAAAAAGAAAGTGTGGGGTTTAAAAAAATAGAGAACATGATGAACTAGCTTTTCAAAGTATTGTGAGCTCACGTCTAAATCCAGGGTCCCAAAACACACACACAACAGGTTATGTGTATATTTAAAAATATTTTGCTTCTCTCTCTCTCTCTCTCTTTTTCTTTTTTAGGGCAAGAGAAAGCGTGATCAAGAGTGGGGTGGGAAGGGCAGAGGAAGAGGTGGGAGAAAATCTTAAGCAGGCTCCACACCCAGCACAGAGCCCCACATGGGGCTCCATCTCACAACCCTAAGATTATGACCTGAGCCAAAATCAAGAATGGATGCTTAACCAACTGAGCCATGAGGTACCCATAAAATATTTCTGAGCTCACAAAAAGTATGACTCTTTCTATCCTTTCGAATTCAGAGGAAGTCCCACAACACCGGCCATGGAACCTTTGCTTGCCTGGGAGCAGCCAGGAGACAGGGGCTTACACAGCATGTGGGGTGAGACAATTAATATCTCCTGGGATGAGCCTGGTAATTAAGAGATAGAAGATGGGAACACAACTACAGATTCAGTTTTCTTCCTTCTTTTTCACAAAAGACTATTCTGAGGCTGGTCGTTCCTGGAAGTCATGCAGCAGGACCAAGGAAACTGGTTCTTCCTGAAGATCTGTGAACAGCTCAGATACACACCATTTCACCTTACTTTTGTGTCCTCTCTTTCCTACTCCAGTCTCTTTTCCCCTCACTCTCACTGTCTTGAAATTACACTGCCCAATAAAACCTTAATACATATCTTGTTTCAGAGTGTTTTCTCGAAACATGGGCTAAGGCAGACAGAAAGCCTCTTAACAGAAATATCAGTTACCCTTAGCTACAAAAGCTCAATTGTAGTGTTAGATTTTTTTTAATAAAGAAACATGAAGAATAATCTACTCATAGAATGTTAAATAAAATCCTGAGAAAACATATTTTAGTTTAAGTGAATTAGAGGAATATGTTGAACTATTTTTAAAATGTATTGTTGAATAAGGGTGACAAATACTAAAGCAAAAAACCCCACCTTTATTAAATAAAAAATTACATTAGTATGAATTTCCAGAATTAATTCAGGAAAACCTGCTCATATGTTACTAACTAAATAAAAACTTATAAATCTAAATACTTACTACAGCTCAAACATGGCTCAACATTGAACATTAAAGGCTCTTAAAGATTGAGAATAGGGTGCCTGGGTGGCTCAGTTGGTTAAGCAACTGCCTTCAGGTCATGATTCCACAGTCCCAGGATCGAGTCCCACATCGGGCTCCCAGCTCCATGGGGAGTCTGCTTCTCCTTCTGACCTTCTCCCCTCTCATGCTCTCTCTCTCTCTCTCTCTCTACCTCAAATAAATAAAAATCTTTAAAAAAATAAATAAATAAATAAAGATTGAGAATAAATGTGGTCAGACAAAAAAGAAAACACCTTTATAGAATTAACTTTTTTGTAGATATTGTTTATTTTAGAATATTTTCAGGATATGTTTTCAAGAGAGGGAGAGTTCTGGTCAACTTGATATGAGGTGGTTTGGTGTTTGAATAAATCTAAAATACTTTTCCCCCCAAAATCTACAAAATTATTTTTTTCACAAACGAGTAATAACAAATGTGTCATAAATGCAAAATAATTGAATTTACAGACTTTAAGTGTAAAACATTTCCATATGTGTTGAGTGTTACTTGTGGAATAATCTTCAGACAAAAAATAAAGAAAAAAAAGGTTCTACAGGAACCTGGGAAAAGTTGATGCATAAATAAAGTGAAAAGCTATCTCTTTGTAAATGATAGTTTAAAAAGCAGAATTATCAATAACTGGACAATGTGTTATAAAGATTAGGGGAAAAACTATCAATAGAAAATTTAAAAAACTGGAAAATGTAATAGAAATAAAATAATTAAAGGTATTTAAATTCAAAAGAAACCAATATTTTAATTTTATTTTATTTTATTTTATTTTATTTATTTGACAGAGAGAGATACAAGTAGGCAGAGAGGCAGGCAGAGAGAGGAGGAAGCAGGCTCCCTGCTGAGCAGGGAGCCCGACGTGGGCCTTGATCCCAGGACCCTGAGATCATGACCTGAGCCAAAGGCAGAGGCTTTAACCCACTGAGCCACCCAGGTGCCCAAGAAACCAATATTTTTTAAATGCTTTGGATAAATGTAAATGCTTTGGAGGTCTCAATATGCTGAATTATATTTTCCTCTTCTCTGTTTTAATACTTGGAAAGAGTAAATGTTAATTTTATAAGAAAATGGCAAATTTTATTATGAGTTTTATGTTAGAATTTTTTTCCTGGTCTTTTAAGAAAGAGGATATTCTATTTTAGGAAGATAGGACAGAGCTATTTGGCTGCCTAAAAACCATTAATGGAAAATATAAAATGTTTAGAAAAGACGTATGATAGAAAGTAGTGTACTTTGTTATATGTTACATGTTAACACTGTACATGTTAACTTTGTTACATGTTACATGTTAACAGTGTACATGTTAGTGATGATATATCCTCCAAATTTTATTACAAATATACTATGATTCTCACATACTGTAGAAGAAAAATCTATTGCTTCTGCTTATCTATACAGCATGACACAGTCATATTACTTAAATATTTTAATAAATTATTCATGCGTTCATTTATACTTTCACACATTCATTCAACAAATATTTATTGAGCATCTACTCATCACCAGGTTCTTTTTATATCTACTGGAGAATTAACAGTGAAGTTAGATGCCATTTTATATATTCTCAAAGATAAGAAGACAGTGCATTAAATTTTTGAAGTAAGTAAAACATAATAATTCAGAAGAATAGAAAGAGTAAAATTCTCTTTTCTTCTGGAATGAGGTGCCTCCATAATTAGTTCATATCGACCATCTTCATATACAATTTGCGACAAGGGAAGATTTTGAATTTAAGCTATTCATGTGCACTCAAGGTAGTGTTGCTCTTAAAAATCAAATGTGCAAAATAAGTCAGTCAAAGAAAGACAATTATCATATGCTTTCACTCATATATGGAATTTAAGAAACAAAACAGGATCATAGGAGGAGGGAGGGAAAAAAATAAGACAAAATCAGAGAGGCAGACAAACCGTAAGAGACTCTTAATTATAGCAAAAAAACTGAGAGTTGCTGGAGGGGAGAATGGTGGGGTGGGGGGGTAGTTGGGCGACGGACATTAAGGAGGGCACATGATGTAATGAGCACTGAATACTGCATAAGACTGATGAATCACTGAACTCTACCTCTGAAACTAATAAGACAGTATATGTTAATTAATTGAATTTAAATAAAAAAATTAAATGTTACAATCCCCTGAATTTAGTTATTTAGAAAAATTTCCATAGGGAGGTGGGATAGACAGACTTAAGTTCTTTTCTTGTCCGATCACATTTACTTTATTTCAAAGTATCAGTTATAAAACCAGCACCTTTATATAACATCCATAATACAACAAAAATCAGAGTTAACATTTCAAAATTTGTGTCCTCGATGTTAATTTTCCCTCCCCAACAAGAGCCATAGTCAGGTAGTAAATTCAGGAAAGAGCAATTTTATTTCAACTTCACTCCCAAGCTACTCTCTGAATCTCTCTCTCCTGTTCCATGTACTTTGGAGGGTGGGAGGGGTGAATGTGAGGCAGTTTTCAGCTAATTCTATGGCCCCATCTTTGCATTTCTCAACACCACTATCTTAGAAAGTTGTGAAGCTACATTATTGTTTGCTGAAGAGCTGGGGAAAACCAAAGAAAGCTAAATATACAAGAGAAGGAATTTTAAACAGCAGACTAAAACAGAAATATTCAATATTTTACCACTGACAGCAAAACCATTCAAAATCAGTTTTCCTTGTGGGCAAGCCCAGAGCCTAAATAGATTGAAACTCATCCAGAATGCTGAGACTCCAAATTCTCCAGAAAGCAATTTCTTATACTTGTACATTTATTGGATCATAAAAGCAGATATGATAAGAAATATGGCTACATATAATCTTTGAACCAGTTTGTATGAATATTCACATATTTCAGTACATGATTATGACAGACCTGAATGTACACTACTCTCCCAAACCAACCTATGTATGTTACGCATTATACAGTATTATCAATATATTGTCAAAAAAACGGATATATTCTGAATTGTAAATCAAAGATGACCCCAAGGGTTTTTAACCCCAAGACATCAAAGACATACATACAACAATTTCTCTCCAAAATACCTCCTAATCGGCTGATTGACCTCCTGGTTGACTAAAATTTTTAGCACATTTTGATAATAAGTACTGACCAGCTAATTTTCACACACTCTGTTGGGAAATAACGTAACCAGATCTGATTTACTGATTTGTGAATAGTGTTTGTGAATATCAGTAGGCTATGATAGTGTGGCTTCTGACATTTTAAGTCAACGTAATGACAGATAATGAGGAGCACATGATGAAGGAGCCTTGTTATTCCAAAACTATAGAACAATCCTAGTTAAGTAGATGATATGAAATGGAGGTTACTTTCTAGGCTCACCAGCAATATGAACTGAAGTGATGATTCTTTATTATGTAATAATCTTAGCTAATAACCACTGGTTCAGATATACACCCACCTTTCTTCCAAAGAATAACATTAATTTTCAGAGATAGTTCAGTGTGAACTCAAGAGAGAAAAGTTGCATTCTTCTAAATCTCCCTTATATAAATCAACCAACAAAAGACTTTAAACTGATGATGCTTGAGATCTCATATACACACACATGCACACATAAGTGGCAGTCAGGGGTGTATATCACTATTAACAGTGATTATTTTGAGCATGGGTATTAGGAAGAGTATTATTTTTGCTTTACTTTAGCAGTATTTTCCAGTTTTTCTAAATAAACAGGTATGACTTTCAAAAAAATAAAAAAAATAAGTCATGCTCCCAAATATTTTTTATATAAACTTTAATTTTAGAGGACTTTTAAGTTTGCAGCAAAATTGAGCCAAGACTGAGAGACTTTCCACATTCCCCTTGTTTCCACACATANCTTTAGCAGTATTTTCCAGTTTTTCTAAATAAACAGGTATGACTTTCAAAAAAATAAAAAAATAAGTCATGCTCCCAAATATTTTTTATATAAACTTTCATTTTAGAGGACTTTTAAGTTTGTAGCAAAATTGAGCCAAGACTGAGAGACTTTCCATATTCCCCTTGTTTCCACACATGTAAATCCTCCGCCATTATCAGTACACTTGTTACAAGAGTCGTACACTCAGTCATCCTTTGTTACAAAGGATGAATCTACACTGACACATCATTACCACCCAGAGTCCAAGGATTACATTAAGGTTCATTTTTGATATTGTACATTCTATAGCTAGTATAATAAAGAGTATTTTCAGTGTCCTAAAAATCCTCTGTGCTCAGACTATCATTCACCCTTCCCTCCACCAAACTCCCGACAACCATCCATTGCTTCCCCAGAAAACCAATGGTCTTTTTTTCTGTCTCTATAGTTTTTTCCTTTATATAATTGGAATCATACAGAATGTAATCTATATAGTTGGTTTCTTTCACTTAGCAATACGCATTTAAGGTTACTCTGTATTTTTTCATGGCTTAATAACTCATTTCTTTTTAGCCCTGATAATATTCCATTGTCTGAATGTACCACAGTTGATTTATCCATTGACCTACTGAAAAATATCTTGGTTGCTTCCAAGTTTTGGCAATTATGAAGAAAGCTTCTATAAAACATTCCATTGCAGGTTTTGTGTAGGTAGAAGTTTTCAACTTCCCCTGGTAAATGCTAAGGAGCACTACTGGAGGATCATATAATAGTATATTTATTTTTGTAAGAAACTGCCAAACTGTCTTCCAAAATGGCTGTATTATTTTGCATTTCCACCTGCAAAGAAAGCTCCACATTCTCACCAGCATTTGGTTCTCAGTGTTCTGGATATTGGCCATTCTAATAAGTAAATAGCAGCACTTTGTTGTTTTAATGTGCATCTCCCTGATGACACACATATGGAGCAGCTTTTCATATGCCTTTTTTTGTCTATATATCTTCTTTGGTGAGGTGTCCATTAAGGTCTTTGGCCCATTTTCTAAACAGGTTGTTTGTTTTCTGATTGTTGTGTTTTAAGTATTCTTTGTGTGTTTTACATAACACTTCTTTATCAGATATGCCTTTTGCAAATAGTTTCTCCCTGTCTCTGACTTGTCTTCATTCTCCTCAGAGTGTCTTTTGCAGAGCATAAATTTTTAATTTTTTAGAGATTTATTTATTTGTTTGTTTGTTTGAGAAAGAAAGAGAGAGCAGGGGAAGAGGCAGAGGGAAAGAATCTCAAGCAGACACCCTGATGAGTGTGGAGCCCAACTTGGGTCTTGATATCATGACCCTAAGATCATGATCTGAGCTGAAATCAAGAGTTGGACACTCAATGGACTGAGGTGTCCCTCAAGGCACCCCCAGAAATTTTAATATTAATAGATTAAGCCTTTGATTTTATATTAAAAATCATAACCAAATCCAAGATCATCTATTTCTATGTTATCCTCTAGGAGTTTTATAGATCTGTGTTTTACATTAGGTCCATGATACACTTAAATTTTTGTGAATATTATTAAAGGTCTTTGTCTAGATTCATTTTTTTGCATGTAGGTATCCAAATGTTCCAGTTCCATTCATTGAGTAGACCATCCATTTTGCCTTTACTCTTTTGTCAAAGATCAATTGACTAAGTAAATATATGCGAGGATGTATTTCTGGGCTCTCTATTCTGTTCTAGTAATCTATTTGCCTGTTCTTTGCCAATACCACAGTTTCTTGGCTACTGCAGCATTATTGTAAGTCTTAAAGTTGGATAGTATCAATCCTCCAACACTGTTCTAATGGAATATTGTGTTGGTTATTCTGGGTCTTTGCCTTTTTTACCATGACCATCATTCATCTTCATACTAAGTTTCAGAATCGGTTTGATAATATCCACAAAATAACTTGCCAGAATTTGGATGGGAGTTGCAGAGAATAAATAGATCAAGTTGGAAGGAACTGATACCTTGACAATATTGAGTTTCCTTATCCATGATCATTCACTAAGTCTCCATTTATTTCTTCTTCGGTATCTTTTAGCAGAGCTTTGTAGTTTTCCTCACATAGAACTTGTATTCATTGTTAGATTTATACCTAAGTATTTCTTTTCTGAGAATGTACTATTGTAAATGTCAATATGTTTTTAATTTCAAATTTCACTTGTTCATTGGTGGTATATTGGACAGTGATTGACTTTTGTATATTAATCTCGTATCCTACAAATTTTGTATACCCATTTATTACTTTCAAGGGATTTTTGATGATTCTTTCCGATGTTCTACATAGACAATTATGCCATCTGTGAACAAAGACAGTTTATCTCTTCATTCCCAGCTGGTATAGTTTTACTTTTCTTCTTGTCTTCTTACATGAGCCAGAACTTCCATTACAGTGTTGTAAGAAGAGACAGGCTTGCCTGTTCTTTATTTTTTTTGAGAATGCTTGGAGTTTATCACCAGGAACTATGACATGAGCTCTAGGTTTTTTGTAGTCTCTTTCAGGTTGAGAAAGTCCCCTATATTCTTGATTTACTGAGAGTTTTTATCATTAATGTGCATTGAGTTTTTTTCAAATTAATTTACTGCATCTATTTTTATAATAATGAGATTTTTCTTTATTAGCCTATTGATATGATAGATTATTTTAATAGACTTTCAAATGTTGAACCAGCCTTGCATACCTAGATTAAAGCACACATGGTTGTAATCTATAACTATTTTTATACATTGTTAGATTTGATTTAAATATTTTTTTCTGAGGATTTGGCTTCTATTTTCATGAGAGAAATTGGTCTGTAGTTTTTTTCTTGTAATATCTTTGTCTGGTTTTGGCAGTGGAGTAATGCTGACCTCAGAGAATACTTAGGGAATATTCCTTCAGCTTCTATCCCCTAAAAGGTACATATAGATTTTGTATAATTTCTTCCTTAAGTATTTGGTACAATTCACCTGTAACTTAATCTGGGTCTGCTGCATTTTGTTTTGGAAAATTATTAAATATTGCTTTAATTCCATTTGATTTGATTGACCTATCAATTCCATTGATTCATTGTCAATTTTTTCTTGTGTGAGTTTTGGAAGGTTGTATCTTTGAAAGGAATTAGTTTATTTCATCCAGGTTCTCAATTTGTGGGCATTGTTTTTCAATATTCATTTATAATCATTTTAATGTAGATGGAATCTGTAATAGTTCCCTATTATTTCATTTATGATATTAGTAATTTATGTCCTCTCTCTTTTTTTCTTAGTTAGCCTGGCTAGGGGCTTATTTCTTGTATTAGTATTTTCAAAGTACCACTTTTTAGGTTTTTTTTTTTTTCCAGTTTTCTTTATTGGTTTCCTGGTTTTTCATTGAATTCTGCTTTTTAAAAATTTCTTTTCTTTTGCTTAATTGGGATTTAACTTACTTATTTTTTAGTTTCCTATGGTAGAAGCTTAGAACATTTATTTTAGATCTTTCTTGTTGTCTAACACATACATTCATTAAACGATATACATGCGCTTCTAAGCACTGCTTTCACTGTGTTACACAAATTTTTCTAAGTTGTGTTTTCATTTTCATTTAGCTTAAAATATCTTTTAATTTCTCAAAATTTCTTCCTTGAACCATAAGCTATATAGAAGTGTAATGTTTAATTTCCATTTATTTGGGGGAATTTTCCATTCAACTTTCTGCTATTGACTTCTAGTTTAACTCCATGATGGTCTTAAAGCTGACTCTGTATGATTTCTACTCAGTTAACATACAGTATAATATTAATTTCAAGTGCACAATATAGTTATTCAACCCATTTAAAAATGTGCAGAAGACATGAACGACATTTTTCCAGAGAAGACATATAGATGGCCAACAAGCACATGAAAGGACACTCAATATCATTCATCATCAGGGAAATGCAGTTCAAAACTACAATGAGATATTCAACACTTCCATACAAAGTGCTCATCACAAGTGCACTCCTTATTCCCTATCACATATTTCACCCATCTCCCTACCCACCTCTCTCTGGCAACCATCAGTTTACTCTATATTTTTTTTTATTTTTTTTATTATTTGCCCCAGGGATACAGGTCTGTAAATCATCGGACTTACACCTTTCACAGCAGTCACCATAGCACAAACCCTCCCCAAGTTTCTCTATTATTAAGAGTTTATTCTCTACTCTCTATTATTAAGAGTCTATTTCATGATTTCTCTCTCTTTTTCTCCCTTTGCTCATTTCTTTTGTTTCTTTAATTCCACATATGAATCAAATCATATGGCATTTGTCTTTCGCAGACAGACTTATTTTGCTTAGCATTTTACTCTATAGCTCCATCCATTTCATTGCAAATGGCAAGATTTCATTCTTTTTTTATGGTTGAGTAGTGCTCTTTTGTGTATTTATACCACTTCTTCTTTATCCACTCATCAGTCAATGGACACTTGGGCTGCTTCCATTATCTTGGCTATTGTAAAAATGCTGCTATAAATATTGGGGTGCTTTGAATTAGGTTTTTGTATTCTTCCAGTAAATACCCAGTAGTCAGGTTGCTAGATTGTAGGGTAGTTACGTTTTGCTAGATTGCAGGGTAGTTACATTTTTAACTTTTTCGAGGAAACTCTGTATTGTTTTCTGCAGTGACTGCACCAGTTTGCATTCCTGCAGACAGTGCCTGAGTGTTCCTTTTTCTCCACATCCTAACCAACAACTGTTTTTGTTGTTGTTGGTGGTGGTGGTGGTGGTTCTAGCCATTCTGACAGATGTGAGGCAATATCTCATTGTAGTTTTGAATTGCATTTCCCTGATGATGAATGATATTGAGTGTCCTTTCATGTGCTTGTTGGCCATCTGTATTGTCTTCTCTGGAAAAATGTCTGTTCACGTCTTCTGCACATTTTTAAATGGGATTATTTGGGTTTTTTGGCATTGAGGTTTATAAGTACTTTCTATATTTTGGATACTAACCCATTATCAGGTATGTCATTTGCAAATATTTTCTCCCATTCCATAGGTTTCCTTTTAGTTTTGTTGGTTGTTTCCTTTGCTGTGCAGAAGCTTTTTATTTTGATATAGCTCCAATCGTTTATTTTTGCTTTGTTTTCCTTGCCTTTGGAGACATGTCTAGCAAAGAGTTGCTGCTGCCGATGTCAGAGAGGCTACTGATTGTGTTCTCTTCTAGAATTTTTAATGGTTTCAGGCCTCACATTTCGGTCTTTAGTCTATTTTGAATTTGTTTTTGTGTATGGTATAAGAAAGTGGTCCAGTTTTATTCTTTTGGATGTTGCTGTCCAATATTCCTAATACCGTTTGTTGAAGAGACTGTTTTTGTCCCATTGGATATTTTTTCCTGTTTTGTCAAAAAAAATCAACCACACTGTTGTGGATTCATTTCTGGATTTTTTGTTCTATTGATCTATGTGTCTGTTTCTGTGTAAGTACCACACTATTTTGACTACTACAGCATTACAACGTAACTTGAATTCCAGAATTATGATGCCTCCAGGTTTGCTTTTCTTTTTCAAGTTTCCTTTGGCTAGGGTCTTTCATGGTTCCATACAAATTTTAGGATTGTTCTAGCTCTGAGAAAAAATCCTCTTGGTATTTTAATAGGGATTGCATTAAATGGGTAGATTGTTTTGGGAATTATAAACATTTTCATAAAATTTGTTATTCCAGTGGATAGGGTCTGTCTTGAATAGTTCCATGTGAGCTTGAGGAAAACGTGTGTTCTTCTGTTGCTGGATGAAATTGTCGGTAGATATCTGTTAAATCCAGTTTATTGACAGTGTTGTTGACTACAATTGTGTCCTTACTGATTTTCTCCTTATTGGATCTCTTTATTTCTCATAGAGAGCTATTGAAGGGTCTAGCTATAATAGTGGATTCATCTATTTCTCTTTGCTCTTCTATCAGGTTTGCCTCATGTATTTTTTTTTTTTTTAAAGATTTTATTTATTTATTTCACAGCGGGAGAGAGATCACAAGGAGGCAGAGAGGCAGGCAGAGAGAGAGAGGGGGAAGCAGGCTCCCTGCGGAGCAGAGAGCCCGACGCGGGCCTCGATCCCAGGACCCTGAGATCATGACCTGGGCCGAAAGCAGAGGCTTTAACCCATTGAGCCACCCAGGCGCCCACCTCATGTATTTTTTTTAAGATTTTATTTATTTATTTGACAGAGAGAGAGATCACAAGTAGGCAGGGAAGCAGGCAGAGAGAGGAGGAAGCAGGCTCCCCGCTGAGCAGGGAGCCCGAAGGGGGGGGGGTTAATCCCAGGACCCTGAGATCATGATCTGAGCCAAAGGCAGAGGTTTTAACCTACTGAGCCACCCAGGCGCCCCATTGCCTCATGTATTTTGATGCTCTGTTATTAGGCACATGCATGTTAAGGATTGTTAAATTTTTTGGAGTAAAGTCCTTTATCATTATGTAATGCCTCCTCTTTATCACTGATACTGTTCCTGACTCTGAAGTCTGCTCAGTCCAAAATTAATATAGCTACTTCTATTTTCTCTTGATTACTGTTAGTGTGATATACCTTTCTCTATCCATTTGTTTTTGATCTATTTGTTTCTTTATATTTAAAGTGGGGTTCTTATAGACATCAGATACCTGCATATTATTATTTGATCCACTTTGATAAGGGGATCCATATGATCTGCTCAGCATTTTAAATAGTGCACTTAGATCATTGACATTCAAAGTGAATATTGATAGAGTTGGATGAATATCTAGCATATTTGTTACAGTTTTCTATTATTGCCTTTGTTCTTCCCATTTTTTCTTCCACTTTTTTTTCTTCCTTTTCATGTTTTGGTTTTGTATTTTATATGATTCTATTTTTTTCTCTTCTCTTAACATATCAATCATACTTCTTTTAATCTCTGTCTCTGTCTCTCTCTGCCTCTCTGTCTCTCTCTTAGTGGCTTTCCTAGAATGTATAATATACATTTACTACTAACCCAACTCTACTTTCAAATAACTCCATAACACTATTTGGGAAGTGTGGATACTTTATAGTAATAAAAATAATCCTAATTCCTCCCTCCTGTCCTTTGTATAATTGCTGTAATCCTTTTTGCTTATATATGAATATATATATGCATATATACCCACACACACACACATATATATGAGAGACTCTATACCCAATACATTTTAATTATTATTTTAAATAGACTATTGTTGGATCACTTAATAAAACAAAGGTTTCATTTCACCATCATTTGTTCCTTCTACAATATTCTCCTCTTTATGTTGGTCAGAATTTCTGATGTGTTTTATTTTCCCTTCTCTCTAAAGAACTTCTTTTAACATTCTTGCAAGGTAGGTCTACTTGCAACAAACACACTCAATTTTTATTTGTCTGAGACAGTCTTTATTTCTCTTTCACCTCTGAAAAATACTTTCACAAGGTTCAGAATACCCGGGTGGCTGCTTTTTTCCCTCAACCCTTTAAATATTTCATTCCACTCTCTTCTGACTTGCATGGTTTCTAAGGAAAAGTCAGATGTAATTCTTATCTCCGCTCTTCTGTAACTAGGATGTTTTTCCCTCTGGCTTCTTTCAAGATTTTTTTCTTTGTAGTTGATTTTCCATAGTTTGAAAATGATATACTCAGGTGTAGTTTTGTTTTGTTTGTTAGTTTGGCATATATCCTGCTTAGCATACTTTGAGTTATTGGGACCTATGGTTTGATATCTCACATTAATCAGGGAGATATTCAGTCATTATTATTTCAGATATTCATTCTATTATTTTCTCTTTCTTTTTTCCCTCAACCCTTTAAATATTTCATTCCACTCTCTTCTGACTTGCATGGTTTCTAAGGAAAAGTCAGATGTAATTCTTATCTCCGCTCTTCTGTAACTAGGATGTTTTTCCCTCTGGCTTCTTTCAAGATTTTTTTCTTTGTAGTTGATTTTCCATAGTTTGAAAATGATATACTCAGGTGTAGTTTTGTTTTGTTTGTTAGTTTGGCATATATCCTGCTTAGCATACTTTGAGTTATTGGGACCTATGGTTTGATATCTCACATTAATCAGGGAGATATTCAGTCATTATTATTTCAGATATTCAATTATTTTCTCTCTTTCTTTCCTTTTTTTTTTTTTAAGATTTTATTTATTCATTTGACACAGAGAGAGAGATTACAAGTAGTCAGAGAGGCAGGCAGAGAGAGAGGAGAGAGGAGGAAGTAGGCTCCCCGCTGAGCAGAGAGCCCAATGTGGGCCTCGATCCCAGGACCCTGGGATCATGACCTGAGCCGAAGGCAGTGGCTTTAACCCACTGAGCCACCCAGGCGCCCTTTTCTCTCTTTCTTCTCGTGGTATTCCCACTATGCATATGTTATGCCTTTTGTAGTTATCTCACAGTTATTGGAGAGTCTGTTCTGTTTTTTCATTCTTTTTTTGTGTGTGTGCTTTTCAGTTTTGGAGGTTTCTATTGAGAAAACTTCAAGCTCAAAGACTTTTCCTCAGTCATGTCTGGTTTACTGATGAGTCTATCAAAGGCATTCTTTATTTCTGTTCCAGTGATTTTAGTCATTTCTCTTGGGTTTTGCTGAGGATTTCTATGTATCTTCTTATACTGCCCATCTGTTCTTACATGCTGTCCAGACTTACAACTAGGTCCCAGTATGTTATTGAGGCTTAGTCTCTGGAGTATGAACTTCACAAGTGCTTTTGTTATTTTCACTTCTCCTCTTAGGTAAGACAGGATGGGGGGGAGTGAGGTTTAGTTGGGGAATTCCTTTCTCCCCCATAGAAGGCTAGAAAGAGGTGAAGTCGATTATTTTCCTTTCTCCAGGTCAGTTGGATCCTGATAAAACTCCAGCAGGTTGACTCTGGTAAAACCGTTTCTTGTTGGGTCAGGTCTTGTGAAGAACAGAGTGCTCTGATGTATTTTAACATGTTTCCTTCCCCCCTCCTTCTGCAGGAAGCATAAAGGGATTTTTCTCCAGTATTCACTCTAGGATCCTGGTAGCTTCAAGAGGTGAGATCCACAAAAATCGGGGATCCCTGATGACTGGGCATCCTTGGAGTTTTTAGCTCTCATTCTTGCCCACACAGTACCTGCAATAATTCATCAGTTGTAGCTCAGATTTTCCTACTCACCACTGGTTCACACTGGTTTGTGCTTCACTACATTGTGATTCTCTGTATTTGCCTATTGGTGTCTCTAATTTTGGAGACAGCAGTTTTAAAGATTTATTTATTTATTTATTTGACACAGAGAGAGAGATTACAAGTAGGCAGAGAGGCAGGGAGAGGAGGAAGCAGGCTCCCTGCTGAGCAGAGAGCCCGATGCGGGCCTTGATCCCAGGACGCTGAGATCATGACCTGAGCTGAAAGCAGAGGCTTTAACCCACTGAGCCACCCAGGCACCCTGGAGACAGCAGTTTTACATGTGTTTTCACTTGTCTTATGGCTCTAAGTGGGTTGTTTATCATTTATTTTGTTCAATGTTTTATTTATTGTTAGGATTGAGTCTTCTTTTTATGTTCAATTAGCCAACATATTTTACACCATTTGTTTTGGGGGTGGTGTTCAATGATTCATTAATTTCATGTAACACCCAGTGCTCATCACCACACGTACCCTCCTTAACACCCATCACCCTGTTACCCCATCCCCCCAACCCCTTCCCTTCTGTAACCCTCAGTCTGTTTCCTGGAATCTTTTCTTAGACTTTTGTTTTTTAAGGTTTTATTTATTTATTTGAGAGAGAGAGACAGAAAGCACGCACATGTGAACACAAGCAGGGGCAGGGTTTGGGGAGGAGCAGAGGGAGGGGACAAGCAGACTCTATGGGGAGCTTGGAGCCCAGCAGGGGCTCCATCATCATGACGTGAGCCAAAATCAAGAGTCAGAGGCTTAACTGACTGAAACACCCAGATGCCCCTGAGTGGCAACTTTTAAGTTCTTTAACTTCTTAGTTGGAAACTGAATGTCCCCACCAAATTTTATACATAGGTAGAGTGGTTGTATGTAACTCTCCTGGAGACACAGATTTTTACTAAAGTTTGTGTAATAACAAAAAGTAAATATACAGTGTTACTTGCAAATAGAGATTAGATTAGATTAGATTAGATTCACTTTGCATTTGCGATAGGCTTGGCTATATGGTTTGCTCAATCTCCACAGAAATACAACAGAAAGAGGAAGTCTTTCTGTCTTCTGAACTTTAATTTAAATGCTCTCTCTGTCCCCTGTCATACAGGTGACCTTGGGTGTGACATCTAACTCCTCTAGTACTTAAGTCTCTTATATGCAAAAGTAGGCATATATGCATATATTCTTACTGTTTTAAGAACAAAGATAATGTTTTTTTTAAAGATTTTATTTATTTAATTGACAGAGAGAGAGATTACAAGTAGGCAGAGAGGCAAGCAGAGAGAGAGGAGGAAGCAGGCTCCCTGCTGAGCAGAGAGCCCGACGTGGGGATTGATCCCAGGACCCTGAGATCATCACCTGAGCCGAAGGCAGAGGCTTTAACCCACCGAGCCACCCAGGCGCCCCAAGAACAAAGATAATGTTTAAAGAACTAGTCAGAAAATATTGCAAAAAATAGGAACTTACAAAAGAAATGTATTATTGTTATCATTATAATTATTATTATATTAAGTATCACTCATGACTTTTAAGTCAGAAAATAACAGACAAAACCAGAGATGGTCCTAGAAACCTATATTATTAAATTACGTTTGTCTTTAACTGTGTTCTATTAATATACTGTTTACTTTTAATCTTAACAAGTAAGATTTTTTTAAAAAACTAAAATTTTTTNTGTCTTTAACTGTGTTCTATTAATATACTGTTTACTTTTAATCTTAACAAGTAAGATTTTTTAAAAAACTAAAATATTTTTCTTTTTTTTTTTTTTAGATTTTATTTATTCATTTCACAGAGGGAGAGAGATCACAAGGAGGCAGAGAGGGAGGC